>JAVJIF010034493.1:0-30000 GCA_038442645.1 Agave tequilana
AATATTACCCAAAAGAATAATGTGAAATCAGATTCAAGAAATTTAGTTTTGTTTGCAATTTAAAAATTCTAAATCGGCGATATCAGGCGACACCGGTTTGGCCAGATTTTTGACTAATTCAGAAAAATCTCCAAAAATATAGTAGAGAAAATATGATCCTGAAGAATAATTTGTAAGCAAATTTAAAAATTCAATTCCGTTTGTTAAATTAAAATCTTAGAGCCAATTATCGATATCGGTCGACCCTGAATTCAGAGATTTTACAAAGTAATCTAGAAAATTTCTAAAAAAATTATGAAAAATTAAAATATTAGGAAATAATATCTGGAGCAATAATCGGTTTAGTCTACCTACTAAGAAGGTCAAATCAAGTACATATAGTGTATCGAGTACTAATACTGAGATACGTACATATAGAACCAGGGATTCACTTCTCCTCACCTTACAAAAAATTTCATACTGAAATTTCAATTCAGGTGAGAGAACAATATTTACAACTTCTGAAACCTGGATGCAACAGGCCTACGATGCTTCCACTACGCTATCCAGATATCTGAATTGAACTCCGAATTGGGTGACTTGTACCAAACATCAAAATCATGGGAAAGGAATCAAGATTTTGAAGAAGTAAATAGAAATCAGAATATTCTGAATGATAAGTGAAATTAGGGAACATTAGGAGACAAGGAATGAATCGTCAACGGAATGAGATATTTTTATACTTATAGCTAGAATCCCAAATCCAGATACAGATGAGTTATAATTTGAATCTAGTTGTTATTAATGGTAAGAGCTCGACTATTGATATAGGTGGTTACCCACATTTGGTGCGAACCTAGGCTCTGAAACCAATCTATAACGTCCCGATCTCGCGGATACGGGAACGCAATAGCGACGTACATACGCAGGGCGAATATACCTCACAGACGTAGCTAAGCCGCAGTACGGGAAAATAAATACAATATACACATTTATCTCAGCATTAAATAAGTATAAAAATACCTGAAAAGGGTTAGTAATCATGATAGATATGGAAATATGAATAAATAAGGAAATAAAGACAGAAATAATAAAGATATATATGAATAATAAAAGTATTCCTACTAATATCCCGTGAAATATCAGGTACACTAATATCTTAGATCTTCAACCTGGGCATGCAAACCCAGGGTCGTAAGAAAGTGACCTATGAGTGGGAAAATTAAGGAAGTATTAATATATACTATATTAGTAGTATAATCACGATAATATATATTATATGTTTAAATACTTGTGATACAATATAATTATACTAGCAATCAATAAAAATAGACACACACACACAATGATTAATTTAGCACTATAACATTATCAATGCCTAGCATGTTACAATGTGATTACCTTTACGAGGGGTTACCATTACGTATTATACAAAACATAATTTAAAATAATAATAATATTATTAAATCGAGAAGAGTTATAAATATCAATTAACATTATATTGTTTAATAACTATTAATAGATTTTTAATATGTAATATGAGATAGGATAGAAAATTTTAAGTATACATTATTGTAATCAGTTTGTATTACACGTGTCAAGTCTTAATTACTTTATATTTACTATTTGAACTTTACTATTTGAATTAACAGTACTGCTAACATGACAATATAGTGATGATAAATATGAACACATATGCATGAAAGAAACAGAAGTAATAATGCTATAGTGTTTATGATTAAACCGAAACAGTGTGTCTAAAGAGAATACATGAAATGCAAAGTATACGTGTACATGAAAAATGTGTCTGTGAAAAATACAAGAAGTGTAAGGTATACATGTGACATAGTGGTGGATAAGATAGCAGGAAGTGTAACAAGTATAAATAGACAATAATATACATGTTGCATGTCATGTGATTTATACAATAATAACAATCAGTACCACTTGGTATTTTAATCAATCTCTTCCAGTGACTCATACCACTGGAGTTCACACTCGAGTCCGTACTCCAGTCGAACCCATCCGAACAAGGCATACGGGTAGTATTATCCGAACGAGAGAGTGACAAAATAACAAGTGTTCCTAATGTCACCATTGTTTAAATTATTTTATTATGTTAATTGAAAACTCAATAGATGAGCTCTAATCGGGTGGGTATACCCCATACATACTCGGGATCATGGTCTTAAGCAGACTCCTGACTACTGAGACCAGGCTAGCCCGCTAAGACAAAACAAGTAACAAGAAACGGGAACCAGGAAGGTAGCTAGGCACTACCATGTTCCCTGCAGTGGGACTAATATGTATCCATGATGTCCACCGGATAAGATCTAGTCAACCGTCAAGTCTTTTTCATTCTCATGTTATATTTATTATATTCAAACTATATAGTATATCAGGAATAAGAACAGTGCATGGTACATGTAATACGATAATAGGACATGAGCTTTGTTGAAATCATGAAACATGATAACGAAAAACAGGAAACAAAAGATGTGAGATTTTAGAGGTGGCCCTCATAGCTTAGATCCACATGACACTTAGTTACACACATCTATTAACACCGCTCATGTCCAGTAATAGGAGTATCATATCGATATCAGTAACACAAAATAGTCATGTAACAGAAATACAAGAATATACATGTAAAGGAACAGTATCCATGTAATAGGAATATAGAAACAATCAACACATGTATACAGTTGAATCTATGTAATTGTGAGATACGAATGAAATAATAATATCCAATATAACACAGGATCCGTGTAACAAGTATACAAGTAAATGAAATAACAGTGTTCAGTGTAACAAGTGTCTTCATGAAATAACAGTGTTCAATGTAACAAGTGTCTTCATGAAATAACAGTGTCCAGAGTACCAGAGAGTATGTAATGATGAAACTAGCACATGAAATAACAGTGTCTGTGTAACAATGATATAAACAAATGACATAATAATATTCTCAAACATGTGTCTAGTATATCAGTGGTTATTCAGGTAACGGTGACAGTGTCTGGAACATGAATATATGTCAATATATTTATAGATATATCATTATTTAGTATACCACTTTTATTTTGTTACTATGATCGATATCATAAAGGAATTATAAACAATTATTTTAATATTATGAATTTATTATTTTAGAATGTCATTATCAATAATCACTTATTAGCAATCAATAACTAATTTATCTGTATTTTATATTAAATTATTAATCACAATTAAATATTATCTTATTAAATATTTTTGTACAGTACTCACACATATTTTTAATTATCATGATTTACCATTTACATGATTTATTGGTCAATAATTATAATTTGTTAAATAAATCAATAACTTAATTTAATTTCACACGATGAAATACAATTTATAAAATAAAAACACTCACATATCTACTAGAAAGATGTAGCTCGTCTTTCTATGATCGCAACGGTTTGAGAATTGTACAAATCGAACGCTGGATGCTCATGATATCACCCGGACACTGAAAATCATTAATAATAAGTTAAATATGTAAATTTCTAGGATTTAAAATGAAATAACATTTATTTACCAGGGGTTTATGTAAAATTATCTTTCTTAATGGATCGGGTTTGGATTGCTTATTGGGTTGGGTTCAGATCCAATATCCCAGACCCAACAAACTTAAATGAATATGGGTTAATGGGTTTTGGTTTGGGTTTATTGTGCTTAATCTAATATGAGAGAGAAAGAGAGAGAGAGAACGAGAGGGAGCAGGGAGGGTGGCGGCGACGATCAAGGCAGGTGACAGGCGGCGATCAAGGTCGCCGGAGATAGTGGGTGCGATATGGAGAGAAAGAAAAAGAGAAAGGAAAAGGAGTAGAGAGAGAGAGAAAGGAAGAGGTGGGAGAAAAAGTGAAAAGATAGGGGAGCAGGTGGCGGCCAGGCTGGGCCTGGCCTCGCCGGCGACGACGTGGTCGCCCAAAGGTGTCAGCGACTCCGCCTGGCCGACAGCAAGCAAGCGGCAGACAGGGGCGAGAGAGAAAAGTGAGAGATGAAAGTGAGAGATGAAAGAATAGAGAAAGAAAGGAAAAGAGAAAGAAAGAGGGGGAAGTTGGGTTGGCCGGGCCTACTGGCGGTCGGCGACGACGCTGGACTTGACCGGAAGCCGGCGACGATGAGCAAAGTGAGGGAGAGAGTATGGTGAGGAGAGAGTGTCAAAGAAAGATATAGGAAGAGAGAGATTAAAAGTAAGGAAAAGAAAGAGTGAGAGAGAGAGACAATGAGAGTGAGAGACAAAGAGAGTGAGAGAGAGAGATTTAAGAAAGCGAGAGAAGAGGAGATGGAGCTAAGTCGGTGGAAGAAAGAAGCAGAAGATTGGGGAAAGAGGAGAGAGAGAAAAAGAAAGAAAGGAAAAGAATTTTTATAATATTAATTAACTGGGTCAAAATTTGACTAGTTTAGAATGATTCTCAAAATTCTGTAGAATAGAAAATAGTACCTTAAGGAATAATGTGAAATCAGACTCAAAAAATTCAGTCTGCTTCATAAATTAAAAATTCTGAAATTGATCGGTGATACCGGGCGTCACAGATTTGGCCGAATTTTTGACTAATTCAGAAAAATATCCAAAAAAATTATAAAATATGATCCTGAAAAATAATTTAAAGCATATTTAAAAAATTCAATCTCATTTGTTAAGTAAAGCTCTTAGAGCCGATTATCGATATCGGTCGACCCCGAATTCAGAGATTTTTCAAAATAATTCAGAAAAATTCTAAAAAATTCTGAAAAATCTAAAATATTAGAAAATAATATATAGAGCTGAAATCTTTCTAGTTTGCCTACAAAGAAGGTCAAATCATATACATATGCTGTATCGAGTACTGATACTGAGATACATACATCTAAAATTAGGGGTTACAAAAAGAGTGGGAGAGATCATTAGAGAGTGAAGGAGAAACAGAGTTAAAGAGAGTGGCAGATGGAGTGAGAGAGAGCGAGGACGGGTGAGGGGGAGTAGTTGAGAGTCCAGGAAGAGATGGAGTGGGTGGTGCAAGGTATGGAGGAACGTAGGCTGCATGGGGGAAGCCAGGGGAGAAAAGAAAGAAAGAAAATGAAAAAGAAAAAGAAAAAAAAAGGAAAAGAAAAGAAAAGAAGGAAGGAAAAATAAAAATAAAATAAAATCATAAAAAAATAAGCTGGGCTTTGTTGGGCTTGAGCTGGGTAAAGAGTAAGCTTGGTTTCGGGATGAGGTCCCAATCAAAATAATTGGGTGAAAATTGAGATATGCATTTAGGTATGTATTCCGGGATTGGGGTATTATAGGAGTCTTACCTCCAATCGCAGACGATGGAACCTATTGATGAGATGACTTACATAAGTCAGAGCCTCGGCCCTAAAGAATTTTGCTAATCCTGTATTAGATAACATACATTGAATCTTCTCTAACAAGATACAATTCATCCTCTCAACCACCACATTTTATTGCGGTGTTTTCCAAACTATAAAGTGCCTCTCTATGCCTTCATTATGACATAACTATAAAAACAGATCATTCTTGCACTCCTTACCATTATCAGATTCGAATATCTTGATCTTTCTACCAGTGTGCTTCTCCATAAGCGTCTTTCACTTCACAAACAAATTTAGGGCTTCGTTCTTGTGTTACATGGTATACACCAAACTACGTCTAGAATAATCATCAATTAACGACCCAAAGTACTGATTACCTCCAAGTGATGCAATTTTGATAGATCCCCAAAGGGTCAGTGTGAACATAATCAAGAATCCCTTCAGCACGGTGTATGGCAGTGCCAAACTTCACCTTTGTCTTCTTGCTAGTAACACAGTGTTCACAGAACTCTAACTTACATGTCTTCACACCTTTCAACAATCCTTACTTCGCCAATGCTTGCAAAGATTTCTTACTTATGTGCCCCAACCTCATATGCCACAGTCTGGTGAAATCGTCGTCTGCATCTTTTGAAGCAGCCACTTACCCTGCCACTGTACTACCCTTCAAGTAATACACATTATTCCATCTGACGCCCTTCAAAACAATCATTGAGCCTTTGAGTATTTTGAGAATGCCATTTCCACTAGTCCTTTTAAGGCCTTATGCTTTCAAAGCTCCAATAGATATCAAGTTCTTCTTCAACTGAAGAAGATATCTCACATCTTTCAACTCTCTTACCATCTCATCATACATCCTTATAAGAATAATACATATCTCTTCCATACGACACGTGTGATCGTCACCCATCAACACATAGTCGCCATCTAGCTTCTCAAAACTAGAAAACCACTCCCTCTTAGGAGAAACGTGGTAGGTACAACCTGTATCCAAAATTCACTCAGAAACATCTGAATAGTAAACAATAGGACTAATAGAGAGCGAAAAAAGAGAAAATTCAAAATCAGTACCGTTCGCATGTGCAACATTTGCCTCTGACCGTCACTCCTTTTTATTCTTTGCCTTTGGACAGTTATTTTTCAGTATCTGTTCTCTTTGCAGAATGCACATTGATCCTTTTCCAAGTTATGATTACCAATCTTGGACTTCGATCTTTCTCGATTTCCTTTGCTTTTCCAATTGAAACTCCATCCTCTTGCAGTCTATACCTCTGCTGATGTACTATTGGAGGACTCTTTATCCTTCCTTCTCAACTCATGATTCATAAGAGCAGCTGATACCTCATCATTGTTAAGTGATGACTTCCCATTGATCAAGGTCAAAACAAGTCTCATACTCATCATCCATAAGAGAACTCAACAGGGTCAACGCCTTGTCTTCGTCTTCAATCATCTCATCTATATTAGTCAAATCTGCAAGAAGCTGCTTGTAGTTGTTCATGTGCTTACCAATAGAGATTCATTTCTTCAACTGAAAGCGATTAAACCTTCTCTCCAGATGTAAGCGGTTCTCAACGCTCTTTGTTAAGTACTTGCTCTCTAAAATCCTCTTCGCAGAGGTCTAATTCATCACATGATGCTTTAGATCTTGTGTTAGATAAGATCTGATGACGCCACAAATCGTCTGATTCATCTTCTTCAAATCATTTTCTTGAACATCCTCTGGCTTCTGCTGCAATTTCAGAGTATCTTCGAGATTCTGTGCGTTCAACGCATCCATCACCTCGCATCTCCACATAACAAAATTATTTGTCATCAAACTTCAACATATTTATTTTTGATTGGTGGATATTCATGGTCTTCACCGTGAAAGACCGTGGATTGATTAACTTCGGCCATCTTCATCACACGAACATGAACAGAACCTGGACGCTCTGATACCACTTATTGATATCAGCATGAGACAAGAGTTACGCCGAGAGCCTATCACAAACATGACACAAATAATAAACAATAGAGAAGGAAAAGGAATTTAAGGAGGTTCGGTAAATTACCTATGTCCTTAGTGCATAAAGGAAAAGATTTTATTCAATATGTCATAAGCTTTATATAAAACACATGAAGAACGCTTAGCCTCTCTTAATTTCTCCCGTTAAATATTTTTATGCTCGGTTATTAATCAGGTTTTTAAACGTTTGGTTGGGAGTTAATACAAAGCACGCACGAGAGGAATAAAGGAAATAGGAAACGAACGAAACGAACGTTAGATTTCGGGAAAATTGCAAAGAGATACCTTAAAGAAAATTAAATTGGATTTAAGTCCAAAAAGGCTACTCATATGTATCATCGAGCCCTATGCGGTCTTACAATAAATTTTTTTTTCCTTTTTATTTACACTAAAAAGCTAACAGAAGTTGCACTTGAATCCTTCAAATTGACCATGGCTCATTGTGATACTTATGCCTCTAAGTTTAATAAACAGTACAAATATGTCTGTACCCCTGGTATTTCCGATTTATTTTTTTTACCCATTTCTCAACTTATCTTCTTCATTTACCCCTCTTTTATACTTCATATCATATTATATCCCTATATAATTTATAAATAGTTTTCAAAGTTTTATATCATAAATAAACTGTTTTACCCTTCTCTTCGTTTTTGATATTTTTACAAAATTAAAGTTATCTATTTATCTCTGCCATTTCTTTCTAACTGGCTTATCAATTGTAGAAATCAAATCACAGGTCCCACAAAATTTTAGGCATACGAGCAGAAGTTATTTCTTTTCCTTGGTACAATTGAGTAATTTTTGACCTGGGAACAGAAAAATAAGTTTATGGGCTTAATTGTGAGTATTAGCTGAATATTTAAAGTAGGATTCATTTGTTTGTTTAGCGTTTAAGTTCAATCTTTGTAAAGCTACATGGTTATTGGGTTGTATGTAAACTTATATAATTTATTGAATTTTTCTTTGTGTTTGCTGCCCCGTTGTTGGAGATATCTAAAGCTGTCAAAATCTCTTATATGTTGTTTACGTTACAGTCCCTTTGTAATGGCTCTCAGGGTTGAGATTGCTGAGCATGAGTACTGCTTAAAGGATATTGCTTCATGCTTCTACAAATTTGAAGGGGAAGAGAGATGCGCACAGAGAGACAATCTTGGGTGGGGGGTGTTCGGTGTAGTTAGAGAGAGAGAGAGAGAGAGTTGGGAGAGAGAGATGGATAATTTTTTTTTTTTAAAGATAAAACTGTGAGGAAAGAATCTCCCGGCATTTTATTAATAAGAATTTAACAAAACAACGAGAGAGATAAATAACTTTAATTTTGTAAAAATATCAAAAAGAAGAAAAGGGTAAACAGTCTATATATAATAGACAACTATGAGAAACTATTTATAAACTGAAGGGATATAATAAGATAGAAAGTATAAAGGAGAGGCAAGTGAAGAAGATAAATTGAGAGATGGATAAAAAAACTAAATACACAAATTTCCCTCAATAAAAAGAAGCTACGTCTCTTAGCACCATCATCTTGTTAAATATGACTAAATTATGTTCGAATAATATTTGATATCCACTAGAACTCAAAAAATACATGCTAAATGTTTCATACCATAGTGTTTCAAATTCACTAAATCTGGCACGAAATACATGGAATTTCAATCATGTTGAATAAAATAGCTTCTTCGCCAAGAAGATAAAGATTTATATTTTAAGAAACAAGTTGATGAAACAATAATGATTCTGTGACAAAAAAAAAAAAAGAAGAAGAAGAAGAAGAAGTTTTGCTTCCCTTGTCTTTTTCTTTTCTTTTCTTTTTCTTTTAAGAATAAACGGAACCAATTTAGTCAATGAGCAGGTCTAATCACTCCGGGTAATAAAAATCATTATCTATACCCAAATTGTTCCCTAATCGAGCATTCTCATCATTATTACTTCTTAATCCAAACCTTAGTTGAGCATAAAATTTTATTTTACCAGACTTGTCATAAAAACTATCGACCCTTCTTTCTTCTTCCAGCAATCCACAAAGAGAGAAATCAAGCAGATTCTATTTAAATCAACCTCACCACAAAGATTTACCAAGTCATGTTGGAACTTGAATTAAATCAAAGGATTCAATTTACAATAATCATCCTTAGAATAAACAAGATCAAGATCATAACTTTATCTTTAATATAGATCAAAACCCTAAAATATAGATCTAGTCTCCATAAAGATTCAAAGATGTGAGAAAATTAAAATAATAAAGGTGGAAGCATACCTTAATCCATGATTTAATTCCTTGAATTGTTGGGACGGAAAAGGCCTTCCAAAAGATCCGTATTCCTCTAGGTTTTCTCTATGCTTGAAGGGATCTCAAAGAGAAGAAGAAGATGCGTTCTTTTGGGACCTTAAATAATAACTGATTCTATCAGTTATTCCTTTTTCTAATTTGGTCCTTCATCAAATTAGAAATTACATAATTATCTCTGCACATTAAATTCATGACAATTTAATACCTATTAGTCCAATTATTAACTTTATTAGATCACAATTAATTTGGACTATACTTTATGATAACCATACATATTGAATTCACATATGTGAGCCCACACATGTCCCAACAATCTCTCACTTGGGTCACATATGTTACCTTATAAATCTGTACACCTTATGAGCTCAAAATATTGCTATCATATAATCAAGTATTCTTAACAATCTCGTCCATTGACTATACTTATATAGAACTAAAGAAATTTTCGTTATATTTAGGATAACTAAACTCACCAATAATCACATTTATCAATATAACCAAATGACATAGATCAATCATGAATGTGTAGCAAGAAAATTACATGTAATGTGATCTTAACATGCCTATTTCCAGCTGGTCCTCTCTTAAACTTTATTGAGATCAAATTTTAACATAATAAAACAGAGTGTATAAATTATATACTTTATTTCTGCAAAAAATGTTCAAATGTACAAAATGTGTCCAAAATATCAAAATAGAGTAATGAAATATATATACAAACTCTCACTAAACCATGATATCCTTAAATGATATAACACCCATAGAAGCAGTGTCCTCATGAAAAATCTTCGGTGTTAATTCTTTAGTAAATGGATCCGCAATCATGGAGTTTGTCCCAATGTGCTTTATAGAAATCTGTCCAGTTTAAACCCTTTCCTTCTCAATCAGAAACTTTATGTCAATGTGTTTTGACCTGGACAAGCTCCTGTTGTTATTGGAATATAGAATTGCTGATTTATTGTCACAGTATAACTTTAGTGATCTTTTAATACCACTCAAAATGTGCAGCTCAGTGACAAAATTTCGCAGCCATAATTCATGGTTGGATGCCTCATAATATGCTACAAATTTTGCTGTCATGGTGGAGAAAGTTATGAATGTTTGCTTAGCACTCTTCCAGGAAATAACTCCTCCAGCTAACATGTAAATGTAATCCGATGTGAATCTCCTACTGTCTTAACATCTAACAAAGTCAGAATCCGAATACCCAATGATCTCTATCTGATTTGTCCTCTTGTATGTGAGCATGTAATCCTTAGTTCTCTGTAAATATCTGAAGACCCTTTTGGCTGCTCTCCAGTGATCCATCTCAGAGTTACTTAAATATCTGCCTAACATTCCAACAATGAATGTAATGTCTGGATGTGTGCAAACCTGAGCATAGATTAAACTCCCTGCAGCTGAAGCATAGAGAATTTTCTGCATTTCTTTAACATCAATGTCATTCTTAGGACATTGACTTAGACTAAATTTATCACCTTTTGTGACTTGGGTGTCTCCCTGTTTATAATCTTACATACCATATCTTTCAAGTACCTTTTCTATATAGGTCTTTTATGCCAATTCAAGAATGCCCCGAGGGCGACTTGGAAAATCTGGATTTTTAAGACAAAAGACGCCTCACTAAGATCTTTCATCTCATTTTCTTCAATAAAAATCTCTTGGTTTCATGCAAAATTACCTTATAAATGATAGCAAGGAGTATGTCATCAACATATAAGATCAGGAGTATATGCTTACTCTCACAGAACTTGTGATACACACAATATTCAACAGTATTTGTCTCGAGACCAAATGAAACAACTACTTGATGAAATTTGTAATACCATTGACGGAAAGCTTGCTTGAGTCCATAGATGGAATTCTTTAATTTCCAAACCATATTCTTTGGGTCTCCAGACATAAAGTTTTTTGGTTGCATCATATGTAACACCCCAGATTATTAACCCCAATTTAATAATATAAATCTTGGTTATTAAGACTATATAGAATATGAGAAAATAACTTTGATATTGATTAATTGGGTATGTAATTAATTTCAATAATTTTGAGTGGTAAGTATGAATATACATACATCATAGTTATTGTGCACATAGTACTTTAATATATAGATATACTAGTATTATATATGAAATATGTGTATTTACCAAGAAAACACAACCATGAGAATTTTTTATATTTTTTTTGTTAGTGGAGAAAGCAGGTGTGCATGGGAGGGGATATCAAGGGCTTAGATCTTCTTGATTTGGGAATTGGACACTTGAATGAAATGGGCCATGGTAAACTTGTAATATTAGATGGGATTGGATCTTAAAAGAGTCCAATGAGAGTTTATCATCTTCATCCTCTCCCCAGAGGAGAAATCTCCATGGCAAGCCCTAAAACCTCTCAAAAAATTGAGATCTCTTCAACCTCTTTCTCTCTCAACCTTACCCTCTCTCACTATTCCTCTCTCTATCTCTCTTGTGGCAAGGTGGAGGTTAGACAGCCATGAAGAAAAGGAAGAAATCTATAGGTGAGGGAGATCTTTCTTGATCTAAGTCTATTTTGTTTTTTTTGAAATTTTCAGAAAAAATTCTCATGGTATGTAGTGATTAACTTGTATCATCTAAGAAAGTCTTCAATTTATATACCCCATATTTTTCTTGTAAAAATTCTGGACAAAATAATCATTTTGAGTAAAGTAGTGGATCTTCCTTATAGGTATAGAAATCTGTTAAACATCAAAATCTGTAATATTAAGCTCAATTGCCAGTGTATTAGGGCTAAGTTGTACAGTATTATATACCGTTGGAAAGACAATCGAGTATACTTTCTAACAGTTCATACCATGTCCCTATTAGATATCTGTACCTTAAATTATGACCTAAATATTGCATGTTGGTCGAAACTATCGTGTTACAGAACTCATTCACAACTGATGAGTTTCTGAATATTTGGAGCGGCTTAGTTAAATAAAACTTATCATGTAATATATCAATTGAAAAGTAGTGGAGTCTAGTTTCTAATAAAATTTTTCCTTATTCTATTTCAATATGTAGAATAAAAGTTATTATAAAAACTCTATTGGTTGTCCGGAAAGACTGAACCATAAAAATATATTTAAGCAATAAGTTCATGACAAATGACCATGGCTAAATAAAACTACTTATAGTATGTGATATATTGTCTAAGAGTATATATAAAATCATAAGAGTCCACCTTTCAATGGTTTATGTCGCGTCCCGTTTGGATGTATGTGATAGAGGTTTTGTCGAAACACTACGAGTAGATTGAGGGATTTTTGCCAGAGTTGAATGGTGGTTGTATAAAAAGTAATTCTTATTGATATAGAAAAGGCCCCACAAACCTTTAATGTGTAGGGTTTGAACTTCAAGTTCATTAATTTATAAAGCTAAATTGTGTCCCTTTATATCTAAAAGAGAAATTTTGAGAGCACGGAACTCTCTCAATTAAACCTAAGCCCCTTTCATTAAAATTTTATATACAAAGAAGATGAGATTGTACTCCTAATGTCTACACCTATAATGCCTTGGTTGATGCTCTAAGAAAGTCTAAGAGGTAGAAGAGCTGATAAAATCTTATGATCTTGTAACAGAAGATTTAATTAAGTTATATCCAAAGTTTGCAAATAGCAAAATATAAGTCATGAAAGCCTCAAAGGATATCTTGATCCTGTAAGGAAGAGATAGTACGTTGGAACTCTCCTATCGCTCGTTTTGACAATTCATTATTAATTAAACAACCTCCTCTAACTTTCTTTTCAAGTTACCAAATTTTTAGAGGAACTTTATTAAGTAACAAGAGCAACCACGATTACAATAAGGGTATGGTTTAATACATAACTTAAGTGTAGTCTAATTTCTTATTTACTAGCTTTGTCACCTATTTGATAAGGTAATTATTTGGGTATGCCATATCATTCTGTAAATTTACATTATCCTCTAATTTCTTTGATCATCTGTACTTGAACTCCTTCTTGGCCCTTTTGACTATATCGCAGTAGTGTTGTATGCATCATATGTACTAGAATGCAAAATACTCAAGTGATTCCTACAGTATCACTATTTTACCTTCTAAATCAAGACTTGTGTTTTTAATTTCACAAATAGTACACCTTAAAATGTGAGTATGGTAGGTGAAACTTGAAAAATGTAACTCCAACTGTAAGAAAACTTCTATAGTGAATGATCCAATGGCTAGTCAATGAATGAGAAGGGCCTGAATTGTACATTGAGTAGTTGAGAAATTTGTCAAAGACTATTAGATCAAGTTATAGGCGAGTAAACCATGTTTATCATTATTAAGGATCTTTTGCGCTTAATTAATAAATTCTAATAAGTTTCGTCTATGTCCCTTCTTACTGTCGTCATTCAGTTCTATCACAAATAATTGCACTGCAAGTTGATGAAGTCTTTCTAGTATCTTCCACTTTGATTCTGCATACTATATTTCAATGAGTTATCCATATCGCAAAGTAATGATATTATTTTCACAGGTAGGATGGAAAGATTTTGTGATAGTTCATTTAATGAATAATCAAGTTAGCTTGATGAATAATTGAAGGCCATACAAATTTGGGTTTAAAAGTCAAGTATTCATTTATGGCTATGAATACACCCATTAGGAATTAAGAAAGATACGCAAGACTACATTCGACAGCAAGCCGCATATGAGTTAATCTTGTATATGCTAACTTAATTAAATACTCACGTACTCTGACTTCGGACATCTAAGCCTCTTCCTAATTTACATGTAAAGAGGGGTTAATTAATTAGTGTAAGAATAAGAAGAAGATAAGATGGCATAGTTAACAAAAACTATACGAGTGTACAAGTAAAATTTAAAACCACAGATGTGCTAACCGAAAGTGATTATGGTCAAGTGAATTAATCAACTCTACCAATTAAATAATAGGATGTATGAAGGGTAGAGTATAACTAACTATAAGACTTACTAGTACAAATTAGGAATATATGTATTAAAAGTGTAATCAATGGTTAGACGAAACATTGAACGGTTGACATTGATAATATTTTGTGTTTAAAATGATTGTTGTATATGAATGATACTGAAGTATGAATGTGATTAAGTGTGACATGATGTATACAATTATACACATGATGTATACAATTATACATGCTCATACGCATACACCTCTATTTGGATACACGGTTATTGATAATATGAATGAGAACTCAATTTATATGAATGAGATACATAGATCACTTTATTGTTGACTTACAACTCATGTGTGAATGTATAACTAGTGAATCATATATATCTTATTGATAATAAAATTATTAAGCAGGAAGGTGAACTGTAATTTATATTTGCATACGCATATACAGTGAATTACATATATTCTCCAGTAATAGAAGTGATAAGCTGAGAATCAAACTATAATAAATGGTCAAATTATTGTAATATGATGAATTGTTTATTATCTGGATGTATGTATACACATGCAGTGAACCGCATGCAATTCTTTGGTAATAGAGTTGATGAGCTGAAAAACAAATCATATTATTTAATTTATATTCATATCGTTACTGCATTGGTTGCTATTTGCATGTAAATATAAACATGTCTGTTGCATTCATACTTATTGGAGAAAGGGACTAGGCGGAAGCCGGTAGGAGGGGAAGATGGTATTATTGCACTATATGCGTACATATATATAGGAGGAAGGGGCCGGGGGGGGGAGCCGGTAGAAGGAGGAAGACGGTGTTATTGTTAAATAATATTTATACATACACACATGTATATATATATATATATATATATATATATATATATATATATATATATATAGAAAAATGTATATCAGCCCGCGGGCTGAGAGTATTCTCTCAGCCTGCGGTGACGTGGCTCAATTTGTCACCTCACTGACTTGCGGCCCGCTTTTAGGTAGAAGTTAAATTACCAAATACCCCTTATGATAACTTTTCCTTATTGTTTATTATTATTTTTCCCCCTTTTATTTTTTGCCGCTCTTTATATGATATAAATTACTTTTCACCCTATTTCCTGATCTCTTTTTGAAAGATCTAGTTTCACCTTTTCAGTCTGCGATACACTTTTTTCTGAAAATATAAAATCTTTTGAGATCAATTTTTTTCTGCAAAATATTTAATGTCGACGTCTGAGCAGTATACCGGCGATCTTAATATGGAAGATATTGCATCTGGTTCTACTTTCTCTCAGAATATTGAAAATCTTGAAGGGTTGACATCTCTGCATGCCGATCAACAGGTTTAATTGTTTATATCTATTTTAAAAACAATTTCTTAAATATTTAATGTTTTCTCTTTAGACTATGAGGTACTGCGACCGTTTTAATATTCGGTCGCAATCTTATTTGAAAATAATCTCCGGCTGTGAATTCTTTTTTTCTAGGGTATGCGTCTTAGGTCGCAGTCTTTAGTAAGGAGTAATATATATTTCTTCACATACGGATAACTGCGACTTAGGTCATAGTCTTTAGTAAGGAGTAATATAGATTTCTTCACATGCGGATAACTGCGAATTAGATCGCAGTCTTTAGTAAGGAATAATATAGATTTATTCACATACTGATTACTGCGACTTAGGTCGCAGTCTTCAATAAGGAGTATTATAGATTTCATGCCGTATGTGAAATCTTATTTTTATTTACTGCGACTTAGGTCGCAGTCTTTAGTAAGAAGTAATATAGATTTCTTCTCATACGGATAACTGCGACCTTGGTCGCAACAGCTGATAAGAAGTAAATTGTTTTCATCTCTTATGCGACCTTGGTCGCATTTATATAACTTATATTTTAGAATACAGTGATATCTAAAAAATATTTATATTCATTTAATTCGTGTAAATACTTTTTGTAGGATATGAATGCACATGCAGAAATGTCTGGAAGCTCAGATAAGTTTATAGGGAAACAGTTCCTGTCGCATATGGAAGCATACAATTTCTACAATTGTTTTGCAAGGAATAGAGGTTTTAGCGTGAGAAGAAAAAGTACAGATAAGTCACGGAAGCCTCCTCATGAGATTATTTGCAGAAGATTTTGCTGCAACAAGGAAGGGCTGAAGAAGTTGTGTGACAAAAGACAAGAGGGGCTTACAGTGCGTCGTCGAGTTAACACTAGAGTATCTTGTCCTGCTGAGATGCATATCCATCTTCGTTTATTTTTGGACTCAACTCGATATTGGATTATCACAAAATTTGTTGATACTCATTCACATGAATTGTCTAGCCCGGATAAGGTACATCACCATTACTCTCACCAGACTCATCGTTCAACAATTAGCAGAACCATTATGAGCAATCTGGTTGATGTTGGAATGCGGCCTTCAAATATTTCCCGCGTTGTTAATGCAATGAGCCAGGGAGAAGGCTGTGAAGAAGTGCGCCCTCAACAAGTTATTGATTTCACTCGTCAACGTAGAAATAACTGCGGTCATGAGTTTATTGCTATTATCAAATATTTTCAAGAGAAAGCCGAGACCGATCCAGAATTCTTCTTTTCAAGTGAAGTTGATAACGCGGGCACACTTAGAAGCATTTTTTGGGCTGATGGAAGAGCTATTTCCTTGTATCTGAGCTTCTGTGATGTGATCGTTTTTGACACCACATACAGGACTAATCACTTGAGCTTGCCATTTGCTCCATTCACTGGAGTAAATCATCACCGGCAGTCAATTTTGTTCGGCTGTGCAATGCTTGCTGATGAGCAGAGGGATACTTTTGTTTGGTTATTCCAAAAATGGCTCAAGTGCATGCATGGAGTTGAACCGAAGCTGATTATTACTGATCAGGATGCGCAGATTGGTGAGGCCATCAAGATTGTTTTCCCGACGTCTCGGCACCGTTACTGTTTCTGGCATGTACGGAAACATATTGCCGAGCAACAAATCCCAATGGCTAACAAGTATGGAGAAGATATGGTCTCCGATTTCCATGCTTGGTACACCTCCCGCGATATAAGCACGTGTGAGGAACGATGGCGTCTGATGAGTGAAAAATATCAGTTAGAAGAAGAAGATGGCAGTTGGTTGATGAAGATGTACAGGCTTCATGGACATTAGGTTAATGCATATCTCAAGGATGTTTTCTCTGCTGGAATGACAACCAGTCAGAGGTCCGAGAGTATTAATTCCTTCTTTGATGGTTTTGTTAACTCAAACACTGAACTAGTGGAATTTGTTCACCAATATGATAAAGCCGTTGCTTCCCGTCGTGCATCTGAATCTCTTCAAGATTTTAGGGGTTTGAATTCTGTGCCCAATTGTACAACCAATCCATATGAGATACAGGTTTCGAAGTTGTATACACCGAAGATTTTTCAGTTGTTCCAAAAGGAATGGGCAGTTGTAATGACACTGTTTTCAGAAGAGGTGGAACAGGACAAACCTGGATCAACATATTTGGTTGGTAAATTTTCAGAATCAAAAGACGGCTGGGAAAAGGTCAGTTATGATAATCGAGAGGAACTTCATGTTTCTTGCAGTTGCTCGTTATTTGAAACAGAGGGTATCCTATGTAGACATATTCTGTGTATTTTGTGGCGCAATCACGTTACACATATACCGGAATCATATATACTTCATAGATGGAGGTTGGATGCTCGTTACAAAAACGTTGCAATTGAATATGGCATGAGGCCTTTTCCCAGTCAAGGCACTCCACGGACGGCTAGATTGTGGACAGTTCGTTCAAAATTTAATGCAATTCTGGACATGGTCGCTGATTCTGATGAAAATATTTCAAAGTTGGAGGGAGTTTTGGAAAGTTTTGCCCAAAATACCACTAGAGAATACAGAGCAATGTCAGGAAATGATCATTCATCACATCCTAAGACTGCCGTTGGTTCCAGTGGATCCGTTGTCATATTGCGAGATGGTGAAGAATTGAATATACGTGATCCAATTGGTCCTGTACCAACCAAGGGGAGACCTAGAGCTGCATCCAGGCTTAAGTCTGGTTTTGAAGATTCTATATATCAGAAGGAAGTTAAGCATCGAAGATGTGGTAACTGCCAAGAGCTGGGCCATTACAGGACTGGTTGTCCGTTAATGGTATATTACATTAAACCTGTTAATCATTTTTTTTATAACGATTAATCTTTAAAATTCTTACTATTTATTTTTTTTATTGGCAGAAGAAGTAGGTTTGGGTTGCCTCCATCTCGAAGGAACAAAGACTTCAATTTTTTATGAAGTGCGATCAGGGTCGCACAGTGTAGAGATATTAAGTCGCATTCTGACACTGGCGTGTAATTATAATCAGATTTATTATCATTCTTTGATTTCTACTATATTATTTTTGTATGTACTTGTACTTTAAAGTTCTACTTTATAGTTTAATTTTTTTTGTACATAATGTAGTCAGAGACTTTGGTCGCAGTGTACATGATTAATTGCGACCAAGGTCGCAGTGTTGTTATTGATAAAGATGGTCAGCAACTGCAATCTGTACTGCGACTTAGGTCGCACTACATGTACTGCGACTTAGGTCGCAGTACGTTAGGTAGGTGTTTCCTTTATATTAACACGCATAGCGACCAAGGTCGCAGTGTTGTTGTTGATTAAAACATTGCCGCCATCAACTGCGAGCAAGGTCGCATTGTATTTTATTAAGACTTCGGCTATCAACTGTCGCAACCTTCTTTTTAAAATTTTGAGGTGGTGAAGACTTAAGTCGCAGTACGTTAGGTATGTGTTTCCTTAATATTAACACGCATAGCAACCAAGGTCGCAGTGTTATTGTTGATTAAAACATTGCCGCCATCAACTGCGACCAAAGTCGCATTGTATTTTACTAAGGCTGCGGCTATCAACTGCGACCAAAGTCGCAACCTTCTTTTTAGATTTTTGAGATGGTGAAGACTTAAGTCGCTGTACGTTAGGTAGGTGTTTCCTTTATATTAACACGCATAGCGACGAAGGTCACAGTGTTGTTGTTGATTAACACAATTACTGAAGGCATGTTTGTTTCTAACATCAGTACGCAATAGTAAAAGCCAAGTTCTAACAAATGAAGACTGTAAATAATCAATGGAACTTATAATAAATAAATGTATAGAAATGTGTATAAATTAAATCAATACAACAAAAAAATTATGCAATGAATTGCACTTGAAATATTTTTTACATTTATAAAAAAAATTGTGGTATATCAATAATTTGTCAACTATCAGTCTTCATATGTCGTATGTCGTATAATATCTGTTTCTTCATCCCAACTCTTCTCTACATCTGCAAGTATCATGTATGCAAGCTCACTTCTTAGTTTCTGTACAGCATCAACCGTAACAGCATCAGCAGCTGATAGATGATAGCCAGACGCTATGCTTTCCATGTACTTGCATACATATATAGCGCAATCAACACTGAAATTTCCATAGAGCAATCATTAAATGAAATTAGTTTTTGTACTAAAAAAAAGTAGAAAATATGAAATGAAATTACATGTCAAAAATTTATATACCTGTTTGATTGTTGGGGGCATTTTGCGTATTTTAATTTATTTTTTCTCATTTTTTTTGGAATGAATCTCAAAAATCTTTAATAATCTTTCTTTCTGCAATGTCAATAGGAAAAAAAATTAGTATTAATCAAATTAATTGCAAGTTTCCAGTAATCAAAATATTAAATTTCAACTCACCATTATTCTTGCATCACTTTGGTAAAGCTTTGTTATACTACTTTTTTTGTCAGCTGGGACCAAAGAGTTGTAAAAAATCCACTCTTCTGTGGTGCAATCAAATACCAGCAAGGTCCAGTAAAATCCCTGCTCGTCGGCACTATGTTTGTGATTGATTGGGAAGAACATGTACTGCACGTCAGCTGTCCAGTTTTTCAACAGCTTCTGCTTGATGAAATGACCTTCCAGATCTTCAATTTTATTTACAACACCGTGCTGCGGACAAGAAGAAAAAAAATTTAAATCAAATTCAAAATGAATTTAAAATATAACAAAAAATTATAAACTGCGACCTTAGTCGCACTATATTATTTAGTCGCAGTATATGAGTTAGTAGCAGTACATTTTAATTATAAACTGCGACCTTGGTCGCAGCTCCGACCTTGGTCGCAGGTCGCAGCTGTTACATTTTGTCGCAGTACCTGAGTTAGTAGCAATACATTTTAATTATAAACTGCGACCTTGGTCGCAGATCCGACCTTGGTCGCAGGTCGCAGCTGTTACATTTTTGTCGCAGTACCTGAGTTAGTAGCAATACATTTTAATTATAAACTGCGACCTTGGTCGCAGATCCGACCTTGGTCGCAGGTCGCAGCTGTTACATTTTGTCGCAGTACCTGAGTTAGTAGCAATACATTTTAATTATAAATTGCGACCTTGGTCGCAGTACATGTGTTAGTAGCAGTACATTTTAATTATTCACTGCGACCTTAGTCGCAGTACATGATTTATGCCTACACAGAGATAGAGAATATTAGTAATCTGTTCCAGAGTTGATATTACATTAAACCGTAAAGGAGAAAGTAGATTTTTACCCAAGCTTCGCTTCGGAAGAATATGCTTTTTAATCCTTCTCTTTTCTCAAGATGCTGCATGTAGAAATGAATTACATTTGCATCTAAGTTTCTACTGAACATCAGGTCCTCAATGTCATTCCTTGAAATGATGATTGAATTATTGGTATCCTGATACGCAGTAGAACTGCAAGATATTCAAAACAAAGTTAGTAATTTAATTGTTCTTATATAAAGGTATAACAGAAATTTTTTGATATGAATTAACTTACTCAGAGTAGGACTTGTCGAAGAAATGTTTTATACGAGCTTGTTGATCGGGCTGCAGAATTCTGTATGATGTGGTTTCGGTCAATTCTGTCGATTTTGGCTCAGTGGAGGAAATCTCTTTGTCGCCGAAACCAGCGGTAGAACTCGCAGCCGCAGGCTGTGGAAGAGGATTTTCATTTTTTTCTTCTTCTGTTTTGGATAAACAAAGTCGGAGTCATCGCGATCTCTTTCACCGCGCTTTCGTTCTTTGACCCCCCTTTTATTGTTCCTTTAGAGATTTTCAAAACAGCTTCTTTTGAGGATTGCTTCTGAGGCGGAGTATGTTCTTGAATTTCTTCTTCAGAAGCTCTATCTCTTTGGATTTCTTGAGTCATTTGAGTTAGATTCAGAAAAAACTTGGAATATCTTCCCCAATATTAATTAAAACAGACTCAGAACCCATGATTTTATCCTCTTCCAGTTTTTTCTTCTTCTCCTCTTCAGCCTGCTTCTCCATCTGCTCCTTCATTCTTTTGTTCTCCATCTGCGCCTTCCTCCTCTTCTTCTCATTCTCTTCCTCCTCCCTCCTCCTCCTCTCCTGCCCCTCCTCTTCCCTCCTCCTCTTCTCCTTCTCCTGCTCTTCCTTTTCCCTCCTCTTCTTCTCCTTCTCCTCTTCTTCCCTCATTCTCCTTTCATTCTCCTCCTCTTCCCTTCTTCTATTCTCCTTCTCCTCCACTTCTCTCCTCCTGTTCTCCTTTTCCTTCTCTTCTTCCCTCTTCTTCTCCTTCTCTTTCTCTTCCTCTTCCCTCTTCCTCCTTTCATTCTCCTCCTCTTCCCTTCTTCTATTCTCCTGTTGCCTTTTTTGGTTCTTCTTCTCTCTTTTTTCTCTTCTTTTTAATTTAATTCAGCCTTGACTCTTTTCTCATTCTCCATATTTTCAATCTTTTTTTCAAGCTGAGAAACATAATCTCTCAAGAGCTGATTTGCAGACCTCAATCGTTTTATTTCTGCTGCTTGAACATCCGGTGGAGGTGGCAAATAACCTTCAAAAATTGGTTCTTGCTCACTCGTTTCAGCCGGTTCTGGCTTCTTTTCCGCCGGGATGTCAGCCTCATTACATGTATGGCCTCCTTCATCTCCTTCACTTTGACCTTCTTCTTCTTCTTTTTCTTCACCTTCATCTTCTGCTACTTCTTCTTCCTCATCCTCTTCCCCTTCAACAGGAAGGCCAACCATATTTTTTTCATCATTAGAGATGTTGGCCATTCGACTCAAAATCTGAAAATAAACAGAAAAAGGTAAGCTAAAAATAAAACAATGAAATAATGATACTGCGACCATGGTCGCAGTTTATTTATGAAATATTTTTGGATAAGAATTCGACCATGGTCGCAGTATGTTTTGTCGTGCATAAATTTATCTGCCAAGACATGCAGCTCAACACTGCGACCATGGTCGCATTTCTGTTGAAAAGGGTATTTTCAAGAGAATGCGACCATGGTCGCACATTATTTGTCAGGCATAAAACGAACTGCGAAAGTTGCAGCTCAATACTGCGACTATGGTCGCATTTTATTTGTACTACACATAAAAAGAAGTTTAACTTACAATATTGCTGTCAATCTTTTTTAGATCAACTTCAAGTAGAGATCTGCCAATATTTTGGAGGTCCCATCTTACTGCGAGTGGGGTTTTTTCCTCCAAACCAGACCTCTGCTCAAAAATAGGTGCCCTCTCACACAGCCAATACTGCAAAAATTAAAAATTAAATTAGTTTCCACAAATTTTATCAATTTATGGGTAAATTTCATACAATGTTGGCCAAATTTGAGGATGCTCCGTGCAAATTATTGTAAGTAGAAATCTCAAATTTGGCCAACATTGTATGAAATTTACCCATAAATTGATAAAATTTGTGGAAACTAATTTAATTTTTAATTTTTGCAGTATTGGCTGTGTGAGAGGGCACCTATTTTTGAGCAGAGGTCTGGTTTGGAGGAAAAAACCCCACGCGCAGTACGATGGGACCTCCAAAATATTGGCAGATCTCTACTTGAAGTTGATCTAAAAAAGATTGACAGCAATATTGTAAGTTAAACTTCTTTTTATGTGTAGTACAAATAAAATGCGACCATAGTCGCAGTATTGAGCTGCAACTTTCGCAGTTCGTTTTATGCCTGACAAATAATGTGCGACCATGGTCGCATTCTCTTGAAAATACCCTTTTCAACAGAAATGCGACCATGGTCGCAGTGTTGAGCTGCATGTCTTGGCAGATAAATTTATGCACGACAAAACATACTGCGACCATGGTCGAATTCTTATCCAAAAATATTTCATAAATAAACTGCGACCATGGTCGCAGTATCATTATTTCATTGTTTTATTTTTAGCTTACCTTTTTCTGTTTATTTTCAGATTTTGAGTCGAATGGCCAACATCTCTAATGATGAAAAAAATATGGTTGGCCTTCCTGTTGAAGGGGAAGAGGATGAGGAAGAAGAAGTAGAAGAAGATGAAGGTGAAGAAAAAGAAGAAGAAGAAGGTCAAAGTGAAGGAGATGAAGGAGGCCATACATGTAATGAGGCTGACATCCCGGCGGAAAAGGAGCCAGAACCGGCTGAAACGAGTGAGCAAGAACCAATTTTTGAAGGTTATTTGCCACCTCCACCGGATGTTCAAGCAGCAGAAATAAAACGATTGAGGTCTGCAAATCAGCTCTTGAGAGATTATGTTTCTCAGCTTGAAAAAAAGATTGAAAATATGGAGAATGAGAAAAGAGTCAAGGCTGAATTAAAATTAAAAAGAAGAGAAAAAAGAGAGAAGAAGAACCAAAAAAGAAAACAGGAGAATAGAAGAAGGGAAGAGGAGGAGAATGAAAGGAGGAAGAGGGAAGAGGAAGAGAAAGAGAAGGAGAAGAAGAGGGAAGAAGAGAAGGAAAAGGAGAACAGGAGGAGAGAAGTGGAGGAGAAGGAGAATAGAAGAAGGGAAGAGGAGGAGAATGAAAGGAGAATGAGGGAAGAAGAGGAGAAGGAGAAGAAGAGAAGGGAAAAGGAAGAGCAGGAGAAGGAGAAGAGGAGGAGGGAAGAGGAGGGGCAGGAGAGGAGGAGGAGGAGGGAGGAGGAAGAGAATGAGAAGAAGAGGAGGAAGGCGCAGATGGAGAACAAAAGAATGAAGGAGCAGATGGAGAAGCAGGCTGAAGAGGAGAAGAAGAAAAAACTGGAAGAGGATAAAATCATGGGTTCTGAGTCTGTTTTAATTAATATTGGGGAAGATATTCCAAGTTTTTCTCTGAATCTAACTCAAATGACTCAAGAAATCCAAAGAGATAGAGCTTCTGAAGAAGAAATTCAAGAACATACTCCGCCTCAGAAGCAATCCTCAAAAGAAGCTGTTTTGGAAACCTCTAAAGGAACAATAGAAAGGGGAGTCAAAGAACGAAAGCGCGGTGAAAGAGATCGCGATGACTCTGACTTTGTTTATCCAAAACAGAAGAAGAAAAAAAATGAAAATCCTCTTCCACAGCCTGCGGCTGCGAGTTCTACCGCTGGTTTCGGCGACAAAGAGATTTCCTCCACTGAGCCAAAATCGACAGAATTGACCGAAACCACATCATACAGAATTCTGCAGCCCGATCAACAAGCTCGTATAAAACATTTCTTCGACAAGTCCTACTCTGAGTAAGTTAATTCATATCAAAAAATTTCTGTTATACCTTTATATAAGAACAATTAAATTACTAACTTTGTTTTGAATATCTTGCAGTTCTACTGCGTATCAGGATACCAATAATTCAATCATCATTTCAAGGAATGACATTGAGGACCTGATGTTCAGTAGAGACTTAGATGCAAATGTAATTCATTTCTACATGCAGCATCTTGAGAAAAGAGAAGGATTAAAAAGTATATTCTTCCGAAGCGAAGCTTGGGTAAAAATCTACTTTCTCCTTTACGGTTTAATGTAATATCAACTCTGGAACAGATTACTAATATTCTCTATCTCTGTGTAGGCATAAATCATGTACTGCGACTAAGGTCGCAGTGAATAATTAAAATGTACTGCTACTAACACATGTACTGCGACCAAGGTCGCAATTTATAATTAAAATGTATTGCTACTAACTCAGGTACTGCGACAAAATGTAACAGCTGCGACCTGCGACCAAGGTCGGATCTGCGACCAAGGTCGCAGTTTATAATTAAAATGTATTGCTACTAACTCAGGTACTGCGACAAAAATGTAACAGCTGCGACCTGCGACCAAGGTCGGATCTGCGACCAAGGTCGCAGTTTATAATTAAAATGTATTGCTACTAACTCAGGTACTGCGACAAAATGTAACAGCTGCGACATGCGACCAAGGTCGGAGCTGCGACCAAGGTCGCAGTTTTTAATTAAAATGTACTGCTACTAACTCATATACTGCGACTAAATAATATAGTGCGACTAAGGTCGCAGTTTATAATTTTTTGTTATATTTTAAATTCATTTTGAATTTGATTTAAATTTTTTTTCTACTTGTCCGCAGCACGGTGTTGTAAATAAATTGAAGATCTGGAAGGTCATTTCATCAAGCAGAAACTGTTGAAAAACTGGACAGCTGACGTGCAGTACATGTTCTTCCCGATCAATCACAAACATAGTGCCGACGAGTAGGGATTTCACTGGACCTTGCTGGTATTCGATTGCACCACAGAAGAGTGGATTTTTTACAACTCTTTGGTCCCAGCTGACAAAAAAAGTAGTATAACAAAGCTTTACCAAAGTGATGCAAGAATAATGGTGAGTTGAAATTTAATATTTTGATTACTGGAAACTTGCAATTAATTTGATTAATACTATTTTTTTTTCCTATTGACATTGCAGAAAGAAAGATTATTAGAGATTTTTGAGATTCATTCCAAAAAAAAATGAGAAAAAATAAAATAAAATACGCAAAATGCCCCCAACAATCAAACAGGTATATAAATTTTTGACATGTAATTTCATTTCATATTTTTTACTTTTTTTAGTACAAAAACTAATTTCATTTAATGATTGCTCTATGGAAATTTCAGTGTTGATTGCGCTATATATGTATGCAAGTACATGGAAAGCATAGCGTCTGGCTATCATCTATCAGCTGCTGATGCTGTTACGGTTGATGCTGTACAGAAACTAAGAAGTGAGCTTGCATACATGATACTTGTAGATGTAGAGAAGAGTTGGGATGAAGAAACAGACATTATACGACATACGACATATGAAGACTGATAGTTGACAAATTATTGATATACCACAATTTTTTTTTATAAATGTAAAAAATATTTCAAGTGCAATTCATTGCATAATTTTTTTGTTGTATTGATTTAATTTATACACATTTCTATACATTTATTTATTATAAGTTCCATTGATTATTTACAGTCTTCATTTGTTAGAACTTGGCTTTTACTATTGCGTACTGATGTTAGAAACAAACATGCCTTCAGTAATTGTGTTAATCAACAACAACACTGTGACCTTCGTCGCTATGCGTGTTAATATAAAGGAAACACCTACCTAACGTACAGCGACTTAAGTCTTCACCATCTCAAAAATCTAAAAAGAAGGTTGCAACTTTGGTCGCAGTTGATAGCCGCAGCCTTAGTAAAATACAATGCGACTTTGGTCGCAGTTGATGGCGGCAATGTTTTAATCAATAATAACACTGCGACCTTGGTTGCTATGCGTGTTAATATTAAGGAAACACATACCTAACGTACTGCGACTTAAGTCTTCACCACCTCAAAATTTTAAAAAGAAGGTTGCGACAGTTGATAGCCGAAGTCTTAATAAAATACAATGCGACCTTGCTCGCAGTTGATGGCGGCAATGTTTTAATCAACAACAACACTGCGACCTTGGTCGCTATGCGTGTTAATATAAAGGAAACACCGACCTAACGTACTGCGACCTAAGTCGCAGTACATGTAGTGCGACCTAAGTCGCAGTACAGATTGCAGTTGCTGGCCATCTTTATCAATAACAACACTGCGACCTTGGTCGCAATTAATCATGTACACTGCGACCAAAGTCTCTGACTACATTATGTACAAAAAAAATTAAACTATAAAGTAGAACTTTAAAGTACAAGTACATACAAAAATAATACCGTAGAAATCAAAGAATGATAATAAATCTGATTATAATTACACGCCAGTGTCAGAATGCGACTTAATCTCTCTACACTGTGCGACCCTGGTCGCACTTCATAAAAAATTGAAGTCTTTGTTCCTTCGAGATGGAGGCAACCCAAACCTACTTCTTCTGCCAATAAAAAAAATAAATAGTAAGAATTTTAAAGATTAATCGTTATAAAAAAAATGATTAACAGGTTTAATGTAATATACCATTAACGGACAACCAGTCCTGTAATGGCCCAGCTCTTGGCAGTTACCACATCTTCGATGCTTAACTTCCTTCTGATATATAGAATCTTCAAAACCAGACTTAAGCCTGGATGCAGCTCTAGGTCTCCCCTTGGTTGGTACAGGACCAATTAGATCACGTATATTCAATTCTTCACCATCTCGCAATATGACAACGGATCCACTGGAACCAACGGCAGTCTTAGGATGTGATGAATGATCATTTCCTGACATTGCTCTGTATTCTCTAGTGGTATTTTGGGCAAAACTTTCCAAAACTCCCTCCAACTTTGAAATATTTTCATCAGAATCAGCGACCATGTCCAGAATTGCATTAAATTTTGAACGAACTGTCCACAATCTAGCCGTCCGTGGAGTGCCTTGACTGGGAAAAGGCCTCATGCCATATTCAATTGCAACGTTTTTGTAACGAGCATCCAACCTCCATCTATGAAGTATATATGATTCCGGTATATGTGTAACGTGATTGCGCCACAAAATACACAGAATATGTCTACATAGGATACCCTCTGTTTCAAATAACGAGCAACTGCAAGAAATATGAAGTTCCTCTCGATTATCATAACTGACCTTTTCCCAGCCGTCTTTTGATTCTGAAAATTTACCAACCAAATATGTTGATCCAGGTTTGTCCTGTTCCACCTCTTCTGAAAACAGTGTCATTACAACTGCCCATTCCTTTTGGAACAACTGAAAAATCTTCGGTGTATACAACTTCGAAACCTGTATCTCATATGGATTGGTTGTACAATTGGGCACAGAATTCAAACCCCTAAAATCTTGAAGAGATTCAGATGCACGACGGGAAGCAACGGCTTTATCATATTGGTGAACAAATTCCACTAGTTTAGTGTTTGAGTTAACAAAACCATCAAAGAAGGAATTAATACTCTCGGACCTCTGACTGGTTGTCATTCCAGCAGAGAAAACATCCTTAAGATATGCATTAACCCAATGTCCACGAAGCCTGTACATCTTCATCAACCAACTGCCATCTTCTTCTTCTAACTGATATTTTTCACTCATCAGACGCCATCGTTCCTCACACGTGCTTATATCGCGGGAGGTGTACCAAGCATGAAAATCGGAGACCATATCTTCTCCATACTTGTTAGCCATTGGGATTTGTTGCTCGGCAATATGTTTCCGTACATGTCAGAAACAGTAATGGTGCCGAGACGTCGGGAAAACAATCTTGATGGCCTCACCAATCTGCGCATCCTGATCAGTAATAATCAGCTTCGGTTCAACTCCATGCATGCACTTGAGCCATTTTTGGAATAACCAAACAAAAGTATCCCTCTGCTCATCAGCAAGCATTGCACAGCCGAACAAAATTGACTGCCGGTGATGATTTACTCCAGTGAATGGAGCAAATGGCAAGCTCAAGTGATTAGTCCTATATGTGGTGTCATAAACGATCACATCACAGAAGCTCAGATACGAGGAAATAGCTCTTCCATCAGCCCAAAAAATGCTTCTAAGTGTGCCCGCGTTATCAACTTCACTTGAAAAGAAGAATTCTGGATCGGTCTCGGCTTTCTCTTGAAAATATTTGATAATAGCAATAAACTCATGACCGCAGTTATTTCTACGTTGACGAGTGAAATCAATAACTTGTTGAGGGCGCACTTCTTCACAGCCTTCTCCCTGGCTCATTGCATTAACAACGCGGGAAATATTTGAAGGCCGCATTCCAACATCAACCAGATTGCTCATAATGGTTCTGCTAATTGTTGAACGATGAGTCTGGTGAGAGTAATGGTGATGTACCTTATCCGGGCTAGACAATTCATGTGAATGAGTATCAACAAATTTTGTGATAACCCAATATCGAGTTGAGTCCAAAAATAAATGAAGACGGATATGCATCTCAGCAGGACAAGATACTCTAGTGTTAACTCGACGACGCACTGTAAGCCCCTCTTGTCTTTTGTCACACAACTTCTTCAGCCCTTCCTTGTTGCAGCAAAATCTTCTGCAAATAATCTCATGAGGAGGCTTCCGTGACTTATCTGTACTTTTTCTTCTCACGCTAAAACCTCTATTCCTTGCAAAACAATTGTAGAAATTGTATGCTTCCATATGCGACAGGAACTGTTTCCCTATAAACTTATCTGAGCTTCCAGACATTTCTGCATGTGCATTCATATCCTACAAAAAGTATTTACACGAATTAAATGAATATAAATATTTTTTAGATATCACTGTATTCTAAAATATAAGTTATATAAATGCGACCAAGGTCGCATAAGAGATG
>JAVJIF010034493.1:35000-137566 GCA_038442645.1 Agave tequilana
ACAACCTGAGTCACAGAACAGCACAACAAATGGTCATAACAAGAATACATAACAGGAATAACAGGAATCATAACAAGCATAACGGGAGTTCATAACAGGCATAACCAGATACATAGTTGGCATCTTTTATTATTATTACTCGTCTGACCCATATATCTAGGTATGTGTCCTGGTGTACATCTCAACACACATACATCCATATATAAGCAAGCCGAGGTTATTAATGGAAGCTGATGAAGGACTGATAGCTCTTCTTATAGTAGTTCCCGTACGCCCGGGACCAGCCTGGGGGCCTTAAATCCCCCTAACACGTATCTTCTGAGGGCCTGAAATCCCTCTAACACGAATCGTCAATATTTCATTCCATTACTATAAGCAAGGCATCATACCGGCATTCATCACTTCCTCCCATTCCCCGTGCAAGTTATCCTTTTTATGGCTTATCAATATTATCAGATTACGGGAATAACTGGTCATAACAGGAGATGGCCCTACAGATTCAAGAGGTGGCCCCCACAGATTCAAGAGGTGGCCCCCCACCACGTATGTGATGTGGCACTTTGTTCCATGTGGCACTTTGCTCTGAGGGGGATGGATTCTAGAGGTGGCCCCCACAGATTCAAGAGGTGGCCCCCACCACGTATGTGGTGTGGCACTTTGCTCCGTGTGGCACTTAGTTCCATTCAGGATAACAGGTCACTGTATACAATGCAGGATAATAAGGCAGGATTCCCGTAAACGTGATAATCACAAGGTCAAGTATATCATGCTGGGTGTCAAGTGATAGCATGACAGGAGGGTGATATTTGGCAAGTGACAAGTCATGTCAAGAGATTGATATTAGTCCGGTGGCAAGTCATGTCATAACAAGGAGTCTTGCCAAGTAGTAGCATGCCAGGTGTTAGATGATAACACAACAGTTGACAGGTGATACAAACAAGTGTTAAATAGTAGCATGTATAAAGCATGTCAAGTAAGTACATGACATGTGATAAAGTAGTAACTAAGCACAACCAAGCGGAGCTGAGCAAGCTGGAGGCACAGACAGCAAACAGTATTTAGCACTGGAGCGTCTGGCAAGGTTACCGGGACAACTCGACTTAAAGTGCGAGCAGGAAATCCGACAGCATCTTGCCTAGACGAATCTAGTGGTAAAGTGATGAACGCTGATCATGATAACCAGGCGGAGCTGAGAAACCTGACGGTTCCAATCACGTCTCTTTCGAGATAGTGATAAACCGGAGGCTGAATGAGAAACCTGACGATCCCAATCACGCCTCTTTCGAGGTAGTGAGGGACCGGAGGCTGAAGGGTCCAGAGAAACCTGACGGTCCCAATCACTTCCCTTTTGAGATAGTGAGTGACCGGAGGCTGAAGGGTCGGCCACGCATAGTATAAAGCAGTAAAATACATCACAGGCATGGTATATGTACAAGAATGAAACTACCCTAATACAAGCATTCGTCACAGAGCAATACATGTCCAGTCATTGGCACTCGGCCATACACAAATACGGGGACTCAGCCCAATACATAATACATGAAAACATGGAATAAAATACATGTCGACCCGACGAAGCGGGGAAACCCAAATGGAGGCGAGAGCGAGGACACTCGCCTAAATCACCGGAAGAGCCGAAAACTCTGAAATCCATGGAACTCGCGCACGCGCCATAAAATATAATAATATGAAAATATTGGAGAGAGAAGGTGAAAAGGAGAGAGAAAGAGTTAGAGAGAGAAAGAGAGAGAAACATAGAGAGAGAAGTATATGGAAAGAGAGAGTGCACAGGGAGACGCGGGTTTCTGAGAGTGAGACGCGGGAGTCGCAGACGCGGGAGTCGCGTCGCGAAGATGCCACAAACGCGGGGTTCGAGACCCGCGTTCAAATCAGGACACGAGGAGAAAGCGGACGCGGTCGTGGGTTCCGCGTCGCGCAGACACGAGAGGGACACAGACGCGGGCATGGACTCCGCGTTGCGTCGATACAATAACGCGAAGGCCGCGTTGAACAGATGCCAAGAACGCGAAGATCCGCGTTAAGGGGTTACCTGGACGCGGGGGTGAGATTCGCGTCAGTAATTTAACAGAGAGAGACAGGGAGATAAGGAGAGACAGTACAGGAGAGAGAAAGAGATTCCTAGAGAGAGAAAGAGAGAACTAGAGGGGGAGATTTAGAGAGAGAAAGAGTAAGTTAGAGAGAGGAGAGAGAATCTTGAGAGAGAGAGAGCTTGTAATGGGAGGAGAGAGAGAAGAGAGAGAGAAGAGGGCAGGAGAGAGAGAGAGAGGAGAGAGAAAGTCCAAGAGAGAGAGAGATTGGGCAGGTGAGAGAGAGAGCGAGAGTTGGGAGAGAGGAGAGAGAGAGAGAGAGGGACAGGAGAGAGAGACAGAGAGAAGGGGGGCTGTTGCCCCCCTCTGCTCACACACAGCGCCCCCCTCTGGGGGCGCTCGGCCTGGCCGCCGGCCAGGTGGCGGCGCCGGCCACCGGCAGGGGGAGTGGCGCCGGCCACTCCCCAGGAGAGAGGGGGAGAAAGAGGGGGCTGTTGCCCCCTCAGCAGAGAGAAAGAGAGGGGGCTTGCCCCCCTCTCAGCCCACCACAGGCCAGGCCAGGCCTGGCCTGGCCTGGCGCCCCTCCCTGGCTGCGGCCAGGGGGCGCGGAGGCTGCGCCGGCCAGGGGAGGCCGGCGCAGACAGGGGTGGCCTCCGGCCACCCCAAAGAGAGAGAAGGGAGGGGGCTGCTGCCCCCTCCACACCTGCGCACAGGGGGGCCAAGTGGCCCCCCGGCCGCGCCCAAGGCCGCCGGCATCGCGCCGGCGGCGGTCAGCCCCCGCCGGAGGTGCCGGGGGAGGGAGGAGAGGCCGGTGATGGTGGTGGAGGTGGTGGTTTTGTTGTTGGTGTTGGTGAGAAGAAGTGGTGGCCGGAGATCGGGGGGTGGTTGCTCGCCAGCGTCGTGGTGGCCGGAGGCGCCGGCGGTGGTGGTGGCCGGTTGGGTGTCGGCTGCCAATGGAGAGGGAGGAAAAAGAAGAAGAAGAGAAAAGAGAAAAGAAAGGAGAAAGAAAAAATAAGGGAAAAGAAAAAGAAAAGAAAAGAAAAAGAAGAGGAGGGGGATGTGATGGAGAGATGGGATTGATGGGAGAGGGATTAAATGAGAAAGGGGGTGTGGTGTCGCCCATGTGGAGGAGTGGGCTGCGGTTGGTGGGAGAAAAGAAAGGAAAGAAAGAAAGAAAAGAAAGATTCAAAATAATAATATTATAATATGGTCGCGAAATATCGACTGTTCCGGAAAAATCTCCAAAAATACCCAGAGGTAGAAAATGTCATCGTGAGGAATAATATGAAATCGATTTTCAGAAATAAAATCCCGTTTTCAAATTAAAAATCCGGAAGTCAACCGCCGATACCGGTCTACACCGGGTCGGCCGGATTTTGATAAATTCCAAAAAATCTCAGAAAATGTATTAAAGAATAAAATATGATTTTAAGAAGTAAAGTGAAAGCGGAAGTTAGAAATTTAATTCCGATTGTAAACTAAAAATCCTGGAATCAACCAGCGATACTGGCCGACACCCAATCCGGTGGAATTTTCATAAATTCATAAAATCCTCAGAAAAAGTATTTAGGTAGAAAATGTAATTTTAAGAAATAATGTAAAAAGGCACTTCTAGTAATTCCAATCCGTTTGTAAATTAAAAATCTAGGAATCGGTCAGCGGCACTGGTCGACACCGGTTTTGAAGATTTTCAATTTAATTCAGGAAAATTCTAGAAAATCATAGAAAATCTAAAATATTGAAAAATGATGTTTAAAACTGAAATCGGTCAAATCGGAATAGCGAAAAGACCAAATCGAGTAATACACTAGGATCAGGTCCTCGGTTCAGATTAGGGCTGACTCCGAGTCCGTGAATCCGGATCCAAGACAAAACGATCATATAAATAATTCATAATACAAAACAAATACAGGAAGTAAATCGAAAAAATACGATCGAAAGCTCTGAATATGCAACTAAGTACGTATTCTGGGAGCGGGGTGTTACAATCCATCCACCTTACAAAAAAATTGCGTCCTCGAATTTCGATAAGGGGTAAATTGAACACAAAGAGGACAAGGGCGGAATTTATACCAATTAAGATATGACGCACTATAGGTAGGGCTCTCAAGTTGACTGAACAACAATCAGAATATAGACATCTCTGCACTTCCGGCTGTATAAATCTCCGAACGATGCCAAATAATACTGACTGATAACACAGCTTTGCAATTAGAATTCCCGCTGTACTGTATACTTAATGTCGCTCTGAGAATAAGCCAGGATACTGAAGATAAAGGAAACCTCGATAATACTGAGCATAATAAAGAAGACCGATAATTGAGAATTCCGAATACCAGGCATCGATCACTCTGAAAGATATAGCCGAGAATATAGAATACCCGTAGGGAATCCTGACTACTGACTTCTGAAAGATAACCCGATCGGAATCAATCCTGAGAATACCCGAGCTTTATAGAGTTGGCCAAAGAGATCATATAATCGCTTCATTCAGAACCAGCCACTACCCCTCTAGTCTATTCATATCTTAAGTTGGTATAAAGGCTACGAAAAACCAAAACAGGGGAAAAATGGAAGGGATTAGGAATCAAAGGAAGGATGATCAAGAAGATAGATAACTCTGTACTTGTAGTTGGACTGTATAACCAGGACTCATGCATTCCAGTTGCAAATTTCTTTACCATTAATTTGCTATCTGGACGTACTGAGGATGCGAGAGCCTAGGCTCTGATACCACCCTGTAACGCCCCGATCCGGCGGGTACGGAGACGTTACTGCGACATATATACGCAGGTCAGAAATACCCTCACGTATATACGCTAAGCATCAGTACAGGCAAGAATCAGAGTACGGAAGCAAGTGGTGCATTATACATTCCAACATATGAGTACAATTACAAAGTTATCACCAGAGGTGATCCAATATTACATGAATATTACATCACTGATATGCGCAATTGTGAGATTACAAAGAGATGTACAAGTATGAATAGTACACAGGCACTCACGAGTTTACAAAAGGAAAACTCGAGAGGCATACAGGGGGGCCTGGAAGGATAGAGCTCTGAACGGTCTGCTGGAGATCCACGCTACCGCTGCGCCACTCAGATCAGCTGCTGGGGAAATCCACACGCTCCAAGCTCCATGACCTGGACATGAGGATCCAGGGGAGTCAGATGAAACTCCCCAGGCGAGTGGTGAGGCAAAAGCCAGATGGCGTGCAAGAATAAGTCCACGTGTATCGATAAAACCGAATTATAAATATGCATTGAAAACCGTGTCGTGAGCAGAAGCAGGCAGGAGCAAATAAATATCAGACAGGAAGTACTCATGGTATGATAAGGGAAGAACAGGAGACTGGTGGAATAGAACACGAGTGGTAAAGCAGGATGCAAGCAGGCATAATATAGTAATCATGAAACCGAAAATCCGAAGTAAAGTCCGATACAGGCAAATTCGATTGTACAGGTTTAGGTCACGGCTCCATGAGATTAGTACCTCGAAGGAATAATCCAAACAAGGAAACCCTCATCTATATACCTTTACCTCATGTTACCGTAATCCAAGCGCGTACAACCTGAGTCACAGAACAGCACAACAAATGGTCATAACAGGAATACATAACAGGAATAACAGGAATCATAACAAGCATAACGGGAGTTCATAACAGGCATAACCGGATACATAGTTGGCATCTTTTATTATTATTACTCGTCTGACCCATATATCTAGGTATGTGTCCTGGTGTACATCTCAACACACATACATCCATATATAAGCAAGCCGAGGTTGTTAATGGAAGCTGATGAAGGACTGATAGCTCTTCTTATAGTAGTTCCCGTACGCCCGGGACCAGCCTGGGGGCCTTAAATCCCCCTAACACGTATCTTCTGAGGGCCTGAAATCCCTCTAACACGAATCGTCAATATTTCATTCCATTACTATAAGCAAGGCATCATACCGGCATTCATCACTTCCTCCCATTCCCCGTGCAAGTTATCCTTTTTATGGCTTATCAATATTATCAGATTACGGGAATAACTGGTCATAACAGGAGATGGACCTACAGATTCAAGAGGTGGCCCCCACCACGTATGTGATGTGGCACTTTGTTCCATGTGGCACTTTGCTCTGAGGGGGATGGATTCTAGAGGTGGCCCCCACAGATTCAAGAGGTGGCCCCCACCACGTATGTGGTGTGGCACTTTGCTCCGTGTGGCACTTAGTTCCATTCAGGATAACAGGTCACTGTATACAATGCAGGATAACAAGGCAGGATTCCCGTAAACGTGATAATCACAAGGTCAAGTATATCATGCTGGGTGTCAAGTGATAGCATGACAGGAGGGTGATATTTGGCAAGTGACAAGTCATGTCAAGAGATTGATATTAGTCCGGTGGCAAGTCATGTCATAACAAGGAGTCTTGCCAAGTAGTAGCATGCCAGGTGTTAGATGATAACACAACAGTTGACAGGTGAAACAAACAAGTGTTAAATAGTAGCATGTATAAAGCATGTCAAGTAAGTACATGGCATGTGATAAAGTAGTAACTAAGCACAACCAAGCGGAGCTGAGCAAGCTGGAGGCACAGACAGCAAACAGTATTTAGCACTGGAGCGTCTGACAAGGTTACCGGGACAACTCGACTTAAAGTGCGAGCAGGAAATCCGGCAGCATCTTGCCTAGACGAATCTAGTGGTAAAGTGCTGAACGCTGATCATGATAACCAGGCGGAGCTGAGAAACCTGACGGTTTCAATCACGTCTCTTTCGAGATAGTGAGAAACCGGAGGCTGAATGAGAAACCTGACGATCCCAATCACGCCTCTTTCGAGGTAGTGAGGGACCGGAGGCTGAAGGGTCCTGAGAAACCTGACGGTCCCAATCACTTCCCTTTCGAGATAGTGAGTGACCGGAGGCTGAAGGGTCGGCCACACATAGTATAAAGCAGTAAAATACATCACAGGCATGGTATATGTACAAGAATGAAACTACCCTAATACAAGCATTCGTCACAGAGTAATACATGTCCAGTCAATGGCACTCGGCCATACACAAATACGGGGACTCAGCCCAATACATAATACATGAAAACATGGAATAAAATACATGTCGACCCGACGAAGCGGGGAAACCCAAATGGAGGCGAGAGCGAGGACACTCGCCTAAATCACCGGAAGAGCCGAAAACTCTGAAATCCATGGAACTCGCACACGCGCCATAAAATATAATAATATGAAAATATTGGAGAGAGAAGGTGAAAAGGAGAGAGAAAGAGTTAGAGAGAGAAAGAGAGAGAAACATAGAGAGAGAAGTATATGGAAAGAGAGAGTGCACAGGGAGACGCGGGTTTCTGAGAGTGAGACGCGGGAGTCGCAGACGCGGGAGTCGCGTCGCGAAGATGCCACAAACGCGGGGTTCGAGACCCGCGTTCAAATCAGGACACGAGGAGAAAGCGGACGCGGTCGTGGGTTCCGCGTCGCGCAGACACGAGAGGGACACAGATGCGGGCATGGACTCCGCGTTGCGTCGATACAATAACGCGAAGGCCGCGTTGAACAGATGCCAAGAACGCAAAGATCCGCGTTAAGGGGTTACCTGGACGCGGGGGTGAGATTCGCGTCAGTAATTTAACAGAGAGAGACAGGGAGATAAGGAGAGACAGTACAGGAGAGAGAAAGAGATTCCTAGAGAGAGAAAGAGAGAACTAGAGGGGGAGATCTAGAGAGAGAAAGAGTAAGTTAGAGAGAGGAGAGAGAATCTTGAGAGAGAGAGAGAGAGCTTGTAATGGGAGGAGAGAGAGAAGAGAGAGAAGAGGGCAGGAGAGAGAGAGAGAGGAGAGAGAAAGTCCAGGAGAGAGAGATTGGGCAGGTGAGAGAGAGAGCGAGAGTTGGGAGAGAGGAGAGAGAGAGGGACAGGAGAAAGAGACAGAGAGAAGGGGGGCTGTTGCCCCCCTCTGCTCACACACAGCGCCCCCCTCTGGGGGCGCTCGGCCTGGCCGCCGGCCAGGTGGCGGCGCCGGCGGCGCCGACCACCGGCAGGGGGAGTGGCGCCGGCCACTCCCCAGGGGAGAGGGGGAGAAAGAGGGGGCTGTTGCCCCTCAGCAGAGAGAAAGAGAGGGGGCTTGCCCCCCTCTCAGCCCACCACAGGCCAGGCCGGGCCTGGCCTGGCCTGGCGCCCCTCCCTGGCTGCGGCCAGGGGGCGCGGAGGCTGCGCCGGCCAGGGGAGGCCGGCGCAGACAGGGGTGGCCTCCGGCCACCCCAAAGAGAGAGAAGGGAGGGGGCTGCTGCCCCCTCCACACCTGCGCACAGGGGGGCCAAGTGGCCCCCCGGCCGCGCCCAAGGCCGCCGGCATCGCGCCGGCGGCGGTCAGCCCCCGCCGGAGGTGCCGGGGGAGGGAGGAGAGGCCGGTGATGGTGGTGGAGGTGGTGGTTTTGTTGTTGGTGTTGGTGAGAAGAAGTGGTGGCCGGAGATCGGGGGGTGGTTGCTCGCCGGCGTCGTGGTGGCCGGAGGCGCCGGCGGTGGTGGTGGCCGGTTGGGTGTCGGCTGCCACTGGAGAGGGAGGAAAAAGAAGAAGAAGAGAAAAGAGAAAAGAAAGGAGAAAGAAAAAATAAGGGAAAAGAAAAAGAAAAGAAAAGAAAAAGAAGAGGAGGGGGATGTGATGGAGAGATGGGATTGATGGGAGAGGGATTAAATGAGAAAGGGGGTGTGGTGTCGCCCACGTGGAGGAGTGGGCTGCGGTTGGTGGGAGAAAAGAAAGGAAAGAAAGAAAGAAAAGAAAGATTCAAATAATAATATTATAATATGGTCGCGAAATATCGACTGTTCCGGAAAAATTCCCAAAAATACCCAGAGGTAGAAAATGTCATCGTGAGGAATAATATGAAATCGGTTTTCAGAAATAAAATCCCATTTTCAAATTAAAAATCCGGAAGTCAACCGCCGATACCGGTCTACACCGGGTCGGCCGGATTTTGATAAATTCCGAAAAATCTCAGAAAATGTATTAAAGAATAAAATATGATTTTAAGAAGTAAAGTGAAAGCGGAAGTTAGAAATTCAATTCCGATTGTAAACTAAAAATCCTGGAATCAACCAGCGATACTGGCCGACACCCAATCCGTTGGAATTTTCATAAATTCATAAAATCCTCAGAAAAAGTATTTGGTAGAAAATGTAATTTTAAGAAATAATGTAAAAAGGCACTTCTAGTAATTCGTATCCGTTTGTAAATTAAAAATCCGGGAATCGGTCAGCGGCACTAGTCGACACCGGTTTTGAAGATTTTCAATTTAATTCAGGAAAATTCCAGAAAATCATAGAAAATCTAAAATATTGAAAAATGATGTTTAAAACTCAAATCGGTCAAATCGGAATAGCGAAAATATCAAATCGAGTAATACACTAGGATCGGGTCCTCGGTTCAGATTAGGGCTGACTCCGAGTCCGTGAATCCGGATCCAAGACAAAACGATCATATAAATAATTCATAATACAAAACAAATACAGGAAGTAAATCGAAAAAATACGATCGAAAGCTCTGAATACGCAACTAAGTACGTATTCTGGGAGCGGGGTATTACAATTACAGTTGGTATCAGAGCACAGGATATAAAATGAGTACAAACTTAGAATAATTATAATAGAAAGAGAATTGGATTGGTAGGGCTGAGTGTTATGATTGATATGCATGATTATGTTTTGTATGTATGTGAAAATGTTATTTGATATGGTTGGTTTAAGAGGGGTAGGAGTTATTACGTGTATGATTAATCCTGAAATGTGAGATATTTGGTCACTGCCTTATGTTCGAATTATGGTACCACATGTCATAATATAGATGTGCTCTGCTAGGGGTGTGAGCCCTCAGTATGAGCTGCCAGTGGTATGAGACACTGGAGTAAGAGAATAATTAAAATATCAAGTGAGCCAAGATTAATTTGGATCGTAAGGACATAGTATAGAATTAATCAAGAGCTAATGAATCTGAGGTGAATGATCGAGAAAGATATTACATCAAAGAAAGATTTTATGATATGTAGGAGGAATGTGAAAACTTTATACTTACACATTTAAGGTAGCAAGTTTCGAGGACGAAACTTTTGTAAGGGGGTAGAACTGTGACACCTTGGATTATTAACCCCAATTTAATAATATAAATCTTGGGTTATTAAGACTATATAGAATATGAGAAAAAAACTTTGATATTGATTAATTTGGTATGTAATTAATTAATATAATTTTGAGAATTTTGAGTGGTATGTATGAATATACATACATCATAATTATTGTGCACATAGTACTTCAATGTAAAGATATACTAGTATTATATATGAAATATGTCTATTTACCAAGAAAACACAACCATGAGAATTTTTTATATTTTTTTGTTAGCGGAGAGAGTAGGTGTGCATGGGAGGGGAGATCAAGGGTCATGATCTTCTTGATTCGGGAATTGGACACTTGGATGAAATGGGCCATGGTAAACTTGTAATATTAGATGGGATTGGATCTTAAAAGAGTCCAATGAGAGTTCATCATTTTCATCCTCTCCCTAGAGGAGAAATCTTCATGGCAAGCCCTAAATCCCCTCAAAAAATTGAGATCTTTTCAACCTCTTTCTCTCCCAACCTCACCCTCTCGCACTATTCCTCTCTCTCTCTCTCCCCCTATCTCTCCTGCGGCAAGGCAGAGGTTCGACAGCTATGAAGAAGAGCAAGAAGTCTATAGGTGAGGGAGATCTTTCTTGATTTAAGTCTATTTATTTTTTGAAATTTTCAGAAAACATTCTCATGGTATGCAGTGATTAACTTGTACATCTAAGAAAGTCTTCAATTTATGTTCTCCCATATTTTTCTTGAAAAAATTCTAGACAAAACAATCATTTTGAGTAAAATAGTGGATCTCTTTTTAGGTATAGAAATCTGTTAAACATCAGAATCTATAATACTGGGCTCAGTTCACCAGTGTATTAGGGCTAAATGGTACCGTATTATATACCGTTGGAAAGACAATCGAGTATACTTTCCAACGGTTCATACCATGTCCCTATTGGATACATGTATCTTAAATTATAACTGAAATATTGCACGTTGGTTGAAACTGTCATGCTGCAGATCTCATTCACAACTGATGAGTTTCTGAATATTTAAGGAAATTTGTTAAATAAAACTTATCATGTAATATATCAATGGAAAAGTAGTGGAGTCTAATTGTTAATAAATCTTTCTTTATTTCATTTCAATATGTAGAATGAAAGTTATTATTAAAACTCCATTGGTTGTCTGGAAAGACTGAACCATGAAAATGTGTTTAAGCAATAAGTTCATGACTAATGACTACTGCTTAATCAAACTACTTATAATATGTGATATATTGTCAAAGAGATATATAGAGCCATAAGAGTCCACCTTTCAGTGGTTTATGTCGCGTCCCGTTTGGATGTATGTGATAGAGGCTTTGTTGAAACACTACGAGTAGATTGAGAAATTTTTGTCATAGTTGAATGGGGATTGTAGAAAGAGTGATTCTTTTTGATATAGAAAAGGCCCCACAAACCCTTAATGTGTATGACTTGAACTTCAAGTTCATTAATTTATAAAACTAAATTGTGTCCGTTTATATCTAAAAGAGAAATTTTGAGAACACAGAAGTCTCTCAATTAAACCTAAGCCCTTCTTTCATTAAAATTTTGTATACGAAAGAAGATGAGATTGTATTCCTAATATCTACACCTATAATGCCTTGGTTGATATTCTAAGAAAGTCTAAGAGGTAGAAGAGCTAATAAAATCTCATGATCTTATAACAGAAGATTTAATTAAGCTATATCTGAAAGTTTACAATTAGCAAAATCTAAGTCATCAAAACCTCAAAGGATATCTTGACCCTGTAATGAAGAGATAGTACGTTAGAACTCTCCTTCGCTCGTTTTTAACTATTCATTGTTAATTAAATAACCTCCTCTAACTTTCTTTCCAAGCTACAAAATTTTTAGGGGAACTTTATTAAGTAACAAGAGCAACCATGATTATAATAATGGTATGGTTTAATACATAACTCAAGTGTAGTCTAATTTCTTATCTACTTACTTTGTCACCTATTTGATAAGATAATTATTTGAGTATGCCATATCATTCTGTAAATTCACATTATCCCCCAATTTCTTTGATCATCTGTATTTGTAATCCTTCTAAACCCTTTGGACTATATTGCAGTAGTGTTGTATGCATCATATGTATTAGAAAGCGAAATACTCAAGTGAATCCTACAACATCACTATTTTACCTCCTAAATCGAGACTTGTGTATTTAATTTCACAAATAGTGCACCTTAAAATGTGAGTATGGTAGGTGAAACTTGAAAAATATAACTCCAACTATAGGAAAACTTCTATAGTAAATGATTCAATGGCTAGTCAATGAGTGAGAAGGGCCTGAATTGTACATAGAGTAGTTGGAAAATTTGTCAAAGACTGTTAGATCAAGTTATGGGCGAGTAAGCCATGTTTATCATTATTAAGGATCTTTTGCGCATAATTAGTATATTCCAGTAAGTTTCGTCTATGTCCCTTCTTACTGTCGTTATTCAATTTTATCACAAATAATTGCACTGCAAGTTGATGAAATCTTTCTAGTATCTTCCACTTTGATTCTGCATACTGCATTAGACTGAGTTATCTATATCGCAACAATGATATGGTTTTCACAGGTAGGATGGAAAGATTTTGTGATGGTTCATTTAATGAATAATCAAGTTAGCTCGATGAACGATTGAATGTCGTAAGATACAAATTTTGGTATAGAAGTCAAGTATTCATCTATGACTATGAATACAACCAGTAAGAATTAAGAAAGATAAGGTAAGACTACATTCGACAGCAAGCCGCATATGAGTTAATCTTATATATGCTTACTTAATTAAGTACCCTCATACTCTGACTTCGTACATCTAAGCCTCTTCCCAATTTACGTGTAAAGAGAGGTTAATTAATTAGTGCAAGAATAAGAAGAAGATATGATGACGTAGTTAAAAAGAACTATACAAGTATATAAGTAAAATTTAAAACTACAGATGTGCTAACCAAAAGTGACTATGGTCAAGTGGATTAATCAACTCTACCAGTTAAATAATAGGATGTATGAAGGATAGAGTAAATCTCACTACAAGACTTACTGTACAAATTAGGAATATATGTATTAAAAGTATAATCAATGGTTAGATGAAACATTAAACGGTTGATATTGATAATATTTTGTGTGTAAAATAATTTTTGCATATGAATAATACTGAAGCATGAATTTGATTAAGTGTGACATGATGTATATAATTATACACGCTCATACCTATACACCTCTATTTGGATACGCGGTTGTGATAATATGAATGATAACTCAATTTATATGAATGAGATATATAGATTACTTTACTATTGACATACAACTCATGTGTGAATATATAATTAGTGAATCATATACATCTTATTGATAATAGAATAACTAAACAGGAAAGTGAACTATAACTTACACTTGCATACGCATATACAGTGAATTACATATATTCTCCAGTAATAGAAGTGATAAGCTGAGAATCAAAATATAATAAATGGTCAAATTGCTGTAATTTGATGAATTGATAATTATCTGGGTGTATGTATACATATGCAGTGAACCGCATGAAATTCTTCGATAATAGAGTTGATGAGCTGAAAAGCAAACCATACTGTTTAATTGATATTCATATCGTTACTACATTGGTTGCTATTTGTGTGTAAATATAAACATGTCTTTTGCATTCATGCTTATTGGAGGAAGGGGCCAGGCGGGAGCTGGTAGGAGGGGGAGACAATGTTATTGCATTATATACGTACATATATATATGAGGAAGGGGCCGGACGGGAGCCGGTAGGAGGGAAAAGACGGTGTTATTGTTATAATATATTTATACATACACACGCACACGTATATATATAGGAGGAAGGAGCCAGGTGGGAGCCGGTATAAGGGAGAAGACGGCGTTATTGTGTTATATATCTTTATAGAAGGAGGAAGGGGCCGGGCGGGAGCCGACAGGAGGGGAAGACGGAGAATTTTCACACTTAGCGTGTGAATTGCATATGCGTATGAATAACGTATAATACGTATCACATTAAATATGACATGTGAATGTTGTGGAGTGTAATGTGACATTGTGATGTGCGAAGCGTGATAAGATTACATGATATAAAAGTATATTTTGTGATGCATGTGTTATCTGAATGCATAAACTATATATAAGATAGTGGTAGTGTGATTGGCGCGCCTGTGCATGATTTATGAAAAATATATGTGATACGTACTGTGAATACATAAGAAGAATTTGATAATATACTATAATTGCCAAGCTAATATTTTGCTAAACTTATAGACCCTGTAACATGTGGCATAGAATGCAGAAAATGTCATAAGAAATCGATGACCAAAAGAGTCGGACCGTCCCCAAAGATTATGGAGCCCAATTGTTTTATCATATGTTATTGATTTTCTGTTTCTCTTATTCGTCTAGATCTGCTCTATTACTCGAAAAATCATGCTTATTATTGATTATATTCAACATTCTCTTATTTTCTTCTATCTCTACTCACTGAGCTATTAAGCTAACCCCCTCCCAGTTCCATATTTTTAAGTCGCGTCGTGGCCGAGGACCAACTTTAGTTTATACATATTGTAGAAAATTTTGCTAATAATGAATGTATTGAGGATGTAATTTAGTTCTTATTGTATATGTTCATTATCCTACTTGATGTGTACTTGTAGCAAGTGTTAGTTTTGCGAGATGTATAGTCTGAATCCATGAATTGTATGGAGACATGATTTAGTTATGATTATGATGAGTTGGAGTTAAAGATAGTTTGGCATTATTCTGTAAATGTCGAGAGGGGTGCTCTCGAGTATTTAATTATTGTGTTTTCATATAAGTAGGCCGTTTTGAGCCAAAATATTATTATGATTGCGTGAGTAATTATTGAGTTTTGTTTATATGCTTGGATTTAGGATAAGTAGGCTGGTGTTGGTCAAAATTATTGTGATGTGAAATGTATATTTGAACATATCAGTATTTACAAAGGAGGTGCTGTTGAAATTTTCAAGAATATTAGAGATGAGCATGATAATCTGTTGATCAATATAGATTTTTATGTAAATTGAGATTAGAATCTGGGACTGTTACAATTGGTATCAGAGCGCAGGATATAAAATGAGAACAGACTTAGAATAATTATTGTAGAAAGAGGATTGAATTAGTAGGCTGAGTGTTATGATTGATATGCATGGTTATATTTTGTATATATGTGAAAATGTTGTTTGATATGGTTGGTTTAAGAGGGGTAGGAGTTGTTACGTGGATGATTAATCCTGAAGCGCGTGATATTTGGTCACTGCCTTATGTTCGGATTATGGTACCCACATGCCATAATACGGATGTGCTCTGTTAGGGCTGTTGGCCCTCAATATGAGCTGCCAATGGCATGGGACACTGGAGTAAGGGAATGATTAAAATATCAAGTGAGTCAAGATTAATTTAGATCATAAGAACATAGTATAGAATTGATCAAGAGCTAATGACTCTTGAGGTGAATGATCGAGAAATATATTTCATCAAAGAAAGATTTTATGATATGCAGGAGGAATGTAAAACTTTATACTTACTCATTTCAAGTAGCAAGTTTCGAGGACGAAACTTTTGTAAGGGGGTAGAACTGAAACACCCCGGATTATTAACCCCAATTTAATAATATAAATCTTAGGTTATTAAGATTATATAGAATATGAGAAAAAAACTTTGATATTGATTAATTAGGTATGTAATTAATGTCAATAATTTTGAGAATCTTGAGTGGTATGTATGAATATTCATCATTATAGTTATTGTGCACATAATACTTCAATATATAGATATACTAGTATTATACATGAAATATGTGTATTTACCAAGAAAACACAACCATGAGAATTTTCTTATATTTTTTTGTTAGTGGAGAGAGTAGTTGTGCATTGGAGGGGAGATCAATGGCCTAAATCTTCTTGATTTGGGAATTGGACACTTGGATGAAATGGCCATAGTGAACTTGTAATATTAGATGGGATTGGACCTTAAAAGAGTTCAATGAGAGTTCATCATCTTCATCCTCTCCTTAGAGGAGAGAAATCTCCATGGCAAGCCCTAAAACCCCTCAAAAAATTGAGATCTCTTTAACCTCTTTCTCTCCCAACCTCACCCTCTCTCACTATTGAAAGATCACCTAGAGGGGGGGTGAATAGGTGATGGCTAATCTAATGGTCACTTATTAACAAATAATGCGGAATTAAAACTAAGTTGACCAACTTAAACTTCTTTTAATTAAACACTTATGTATAACACAAGAGTGTTGCCGAATTCCCCTTGCGAGGCTCTGGACAAGCTCCTCTAGATTCCCCTTGAATGGGTTGAGGTGCCGCGTTGGCTCTCTTGGTTGAATACTAGTGTTAACAACAATCCCAAGCAAGTATGTATATCAATTATGAGCACAAGGGAATATATCATGCATATATAAGATGAACACAATAAATTGAATGCAAGATATAAAATAGAGACAAAAAGAGAAAGAGAGCAAGAGTGAGCAATCGCAAACACAAAGGGTTTGTTTCGAGGTTCGAGCACACTTGCTCTACATCCCCGCCTTCGACACACGAAGGATTTCCACTATGCAAGATCCCACCGGATCTCTCCTCGGTGCCGCAACACCTACAAGCCCTCGGACTCTCTAGTCCCTTACACACCACAAGCCCACCGGCTCGTCGAGGCCGCACCTCAAGCTACAAGTCCTCACTAGGACCCAACAACACCAAGTCCTCACTAGGACCCTCAATCAAACCGCGAACACAACCGTCCGCCTTCTCAAAGAACAAAGATGAACTTTGGTGATCACAACACTTGATCACCTAAAATCCTCTCACAATAACACTCCTATAGAATGAATAGCTCAATGGATGCTCAAGTGTTTGTGTGAGAAAGCAAGGAAAGAATCTTTGGTGAAAAACACAAGAAAATCTCTTTTACACTCTTTGATAAAACTCTCCTTTTAATTGGAAGTATTGACTCTAATTTGTGGAGAAAAACCCTTCAGAAAGATTGGGAAAAACTAGCTCTAAGGTCTCCAAAAATCTTGGCTCAAAACAATGACAAAACCCCCTTTTATAGAGGTCAGAAAAATCTGACCGTTGGGGTCTGTCAGAGCTGCCGGTCGAGTATCGGTCGACTGCCGGTCGACTGATACGCACATGCACAGTTGTGCATGTCGGTCGAGTGCCGGTCGACTGCCGGTCGACCGGGCACTGTGAGTTCTGTAAAAACAGAATTTACAGACCTGGAAAATTTTGGATTTTGGTTTTTGGGTCTTGGGTTAAATACTTTGGTCTTGAAAAATCATAGAGTATGAGCATGTGTCATACTACTATCAAGGTAAAATACTTTGATAAAAAATCTTTTGATAAAACTTGATTATCCATAAAATGTTTTTCCAAAAACTAGTCTTTCTAAAATCGTATTTCCAAAATAAATATGTTCATTTAAAAAACTAAGTTTGGAAATGGAAATAGAAAGTCTTTTGAAGCCATAAAACACTCTAGAAAATGTGTGTGTGTGATATCCCATATCTCTACTTCTACTATTTAGTTTTGACAAAATATCTAAAACAAAAATAGACAAAATACAAATCTTGGATTCTTGAACTTTTTCTTGATCTATTCTTCAACGCAAATTCCGAAGCTTCCTATGTGCTTTAGCTTGGGAGTGCAAGTCTTGGGCGAGCTCCAAATATGTGAGTCTTTTAGCGGAGTCGTCAAAATCTGTTTCTTGAACCTGAAATACTTTAAAATCATGATTATTAAACACATAACTAAATATGTTTTGCTATCATCAAAATAACCGGGATAATGGCCTTTGGGCCAACAATCTCCCCCTTTTTGATGATGGCAAAACATATGTAGTTATATTTTGGGTAGAGTCTTCAAATGAAGCTCCCCCTCAACACAAGCATATATATATATAAAAATCATACTCAGGCATGTAAATCATAAACATCACACATTCATGCCAAAAAAATAACATATCAACTACTCATGACATATTGTAGATAAGGAAATAAGTCATACATGACATGAATGCATAACACAAAAGATACATGTCCACAACACAAAAATAAAAGGATGTCCAACATAAACAAGGTAAGCAAGTACATAACAAAGGTGTCCAACACAACATAACAAAATAACAAAGTAACAAAGTCACAGCAAAATATCTCTCTCTCTCCAAATATCTCTCCCCCTTTTTGACATCATCAATAAAGGGGAGGTCACTCATCAGCATCATCAGCAGCATCACTCAGTGGCCTCGTCATCCTCCTCCTCGTCATCACCAGAGGCCTCAGCCATCGTCTGATCATCACCATCATCTGAGGAAGAAGAGGAATCTACCTCCTCTGTATCCAAGGCATCAACTTTGGGGCGCGGAGGTGGAATAGAGACGCGAGCTCTGGGAGGGAAAGGAGGACCAGTGGCAGGGAGTCGACGAGCACCCGGAGTCCCATCAGGAACGACTATGTCAAATTTTGTGAACAGAGACTGAAACTGAACATCCACAAATCTCATGGATTCAGCCATATAAGACAAGTCGTTTCGGACCTCCGCCCGAAAAGCAGCATCCATAGCAACACGAGACTCCATATCTGCACGAAGTGCAGAGACTTGCTCACCGACCCAGGCTTGATGTGCCTCGATCTGCGAGCGGAGCTCAGAAGAAGAAATACCCTGAAACTCAGGAGCAGGAAAAGCAGGGCCTGGAGCTGGATCAGGAGCAACAGGAGGAATAGGTGGTGGTTGCACAGGTGCGTGTCTACGCAACTGAGCTTCCATCATCTTCAAAGCAGCAGCATTGATATCAGATGAGGGTTTAGAAGGGGCTTGACCAGAAAGATCAAAATCTAAAGCCTTAAGCAGATGGGTAATGAGCATGCCGTAAGGCAGACTCCTACCAGCAGTGCGGATCTGATCACAACTCATGTGAGAGGCGATAACTCGAGGGAAATTTATCTTAATGCCTTTAAGGAGGCAGTAGATAATCAAAGGAACAGGTCCTCGAGCATGACTGAATTCACCAGATTTAGGCACGATGTGTGGAAAATAATCTTAGTAAGAACTTGAGATTGGAGGGAATACTGACTCACAATCTCATTCCTCACCAAGTCGGGATTGTCATCCTGGTGAATGAGAGTGGATGCGGTGAGCGAAGACTCACCCTCCGGATATTCGGCAAAGTCATGAAGGTCATGAGAGTAGACATCTATTCCATCAGTGGAAAGATGAAGAATCCTAGCAAACTGACCTAGGAAAATATTTATATCCCTACCCATCACACGAGAGGTGATCCGGTTCCCACTAAATTCGAAGTTAGCATAGAAGTATGGAACCAAGGATGTGTAGACCTTCTCCCTGATGGAAACTGATACGCACATGCACAGTTGTGCATGTCGGTCGAGTGCCGGTCGAGTGCCGGTCGACCGGGCACTGTGAGTTCTGTAAAAACAGAATTTACAGACCTGGAAAATTTTGGATTTTGGTTTTTGGGTCTTGGTTAAATACTTTGGTCTTGAAAAATCATAGAGTATGAGCATGTGTCATACTACTATCAAGGTAAAATACTTTGATAAAAAATCTTTTGATAAAACTTGATTATCCATAAAATGTTTTTCCAAAAACTAGTCTTTCTAAAATCGTATTTCCAAAATAAATATGTTCATTTAAAAAACTAAGTTTGGAAATGGAAATAGAAAGTCTTTTTGAAGCCATAAAACACTCTAGAAAATGTGTGTGTGTGATATCCCATATCTCTACTTCTACTATTTAGTTTTGACAAAATATCTAAAACAAAAATAGACAAAATACAAATCTTGGATTCTTGAACTTTTTCTTGATCTATTCTTCAACGCAAATTCCCGAAGCTTCCTATGTGCTTTAGCTTGGGAGTGCAAATCTTGGGCGAGCTCCAAATATGTGAGTCTTTTAGCGGAGTCGTCAAAATCTGTTTCTTGAACCTGAAATACTTTAAAATCATGATTATTAAACACATAACTAAATATGTTTTGCTATCATCAAAATAACCGGGATAATGGCCTTTGGGCCAACAACTATTCCTCTCTCTCTCTCTCTCTCCCCCTATCTCTCTTGCGGCTAGGCGGAGTTCGACGACCACGAAGAAGAGGAAGAAATCTATAGGTGAGGGAGATCTTTCTTGATCTAAGTCTATTTTATTTTTTTGAAACTTTCAGAAAAAATTCTCATGATATATAGTGATTAACTTGTATCATTTAAGAATGTCTTCAATTTATGTTCCCCCATATTTTTCTTGTAAAAATTCTGGACAAAAATCATTTTGAGTAAAATAGTGGATCTTCCTTATAGGTACAGAAATCTTTTAAACATCAAAATCTGTAATATTGGGCTCAGTTCACCACTGTATTAGGGCTGAATGGTACCATATTATATACCAATTGGAAGACAATCGAGTATATTTCCAATGGTTCAAACCATGTCCCTATTTGATACATGTACCTTAATTTATAACTAAAACATTGCATGTTGTCGAAACTATCGTGCTGCAGAACTCATTCACAACTGATGAGTTTCTGAATATTTAGAGTAGTTTAGTTAAATAAAGCTTATCATGTTATATATCAATGAAAAAGTAGTAGAGTCTAGTTTTTAATAAATCTTTCCTTATTCTATTTTAATATATAGAATGAAAGTTATTATAAAAACTCCATTAGTTGTTTGGAAAGACTGAACCATAAAAATGTGTTTAAGCAATAAGTTCATGACTAATGACCACTACTAAATCAAACTACTTATAGTGTATGATATATTGTCTAAGAGATATATAGAGCCATAAGAGTCCACCTTTCAGTGGTTTATGTCGTGTCCCATTTGGATGTATGTGATAGAGGCTTTGTCGAAACACTACGAGTAGATTGAGGGATTTTTTTCAGAGTTGAATGGTGGTTGTAGAAAGAGTGATTCTTGTTGATATAGAAAAAAGTGCCACAAACCCTTAATGTGTAAGTTGAACTTCAAGTTCATTAATTTATAAAGCTAAATTGTGTCCCTTTATATTTAAAAGAGAAATTTTGAGAATAAGGAAGTCTCTCAATTAAACCTAAGCCTTCCTTTCATTAAAATTTTGTATACAAAGAAGATGAGATTGTACTCTAATGTCTACACCCTAATGCCTTGGTTGATGCTTTAAGAAAGTCTAAGAGGTAGAAGAGCTGATAAAATCTTATGATCTTGTAACAGAAGATTTAATTAAGTTATATCCAAAAGTTTGCAAATAGCAAAATATAAGTCATGAAAGCCTCAAAAGATATTTTGACCCTGTGAGGAAGAGATAGTACGTTGGAACTCTCCTATCGCTCGTTTTGACAATTCATTGTTAATTAAACAACCTCCTCTAACTTTCTTTCCAAATTACCAAATTTTTAGAGGAACTTTATTCAGTAACAAGAGCAACCACGATTACAATAAGGGTATGGTTTAATATATAACTCAAGTGTAGTCTAATTCCTTATTTACTTGCTTTGTCACCTATTTGATAAGGTAATTATTTGGGTATGCCATATCATTCTGTAAATTCACATTATCTCACAATTTCTCAATTTCTTTGATCATCTGTACTTGAACTCCTTCTAGGCCATTTGGACTATATTGCAGTAGTGTTATATGCATCATATATACTAGAAAGAGAAATACTCAAGTGAATCATACAGCATCACTATTTTATCTCCTAAATTGAGACTTGTGTATTTAATTTCACAAATAGTGCACCTTAAAATGAGAGTATGGTAGGTGAAGTTTGAAAAATGTAACTCCAACCGTAGGAAAACTTTTATAGTGAAATGATTCAATGGCTAGTCAATGAGTGGGAAGGGCCTGAATTGTAGATAGAGTAGTTAAGAAATTTGTCAAAGACTGTTGATCAAGTTATGGGCGAGTAAGCCATGTTTATCATTATTAAGGATATTTTGTGCATAATTAATAAATTCTAATAAGTTTCGGCTATGTCCCTTCTTACTGTCGTCATTCAGTTCTATCACAGATAATTGTACTGCAAGTTGATGAAGTCTTTCTAGTATCTTTCACTTTGATTCTGCATACTGCATTAGACTGAGTTATCCATGTCGCAAAGCAATGATATAGTTTTCACAGGTTGGATGGAAAGATTTTGTGATGATTTATTTAATAAATAATCAAGTTTGCTCGATGAACGATTGAAGGTCGTAAAATACAAATTTCAGTTTAGAAGTCAAGTATTCATCTATGATTATGAATACAACCTTTAAGAATTAAAAAAAGATAAGGTAAGATTACATTCGACAGTAAGCCGCATATAAGTTAATCTTGTATATGCTAACTTAATTAAGTACCCTCGTACTCTGACTTCGGACATCTAAACCTCTTCCCAATTTACATGTAAAACGGGGTTAATTAATTAGTGTAAGAATAGGAAGAAAATATGATGGCATAGTTAGTAAAAACTATACGAGTGTATAAGTAAAATTTAAAATCACAGATGTGCTAACCGAAAGTGGCTATGGTTAAGTGGATTAATCAACTCTACGAGTTCAATAATAGGATGTATGAAGGGTGGAGTATAACTAACTATAAGACTTACTAGTACAAATTAGGAATATATGTATTAAAAGTGTAATCAATGATTAGACGAAACATTGAACGGTTGACATTGATAATATTTTGTATATAAAATAATTGTTGTATATGAATGATACTGAAGCATGAATGTGATTAAGTGTGACATATTGTATACAATTATACATATGATGTACACAATTATACATGCTCATATGCATACACCTCTATTTGGATACGCGGTTGTTGATAATATAAATGAGAACTCAATTTATATGAATGAGATACATAAATCACTTTACTGTTACTTACAACTCATGTGTGAATGTATAACTAGTGAATCATATACATCTTATTGATAATAGAATTACTAAATAGGAAGGTGAACTGTAACTTATATTTGCATACGCATATACAGTGAATTACATATATTCTCCAGTAATAGAAGTGATAAGCTGAGAATGAAAGTAAAATAGATGATCAAATTGTTATAATATGATGAATTGATTATTATCTAAGTGTATGTATACACATGCAGTAAACCACATGAAATTCTTCAGTAATGGAGTTGATGAGCTAATAAGCAAACCATATTGTTTAATTAATATTCATATCGTTACTACATTGGTTGTTGTTTGCATGTAAATATAAACATGTCCTTCGCATTCATGCTTATTGGAGAAAGGGGCTGGGTGGGAGCCGGTAGGAGGGGGAAGACGGTGTTATTACATTATATACATACATATATATAGGAGGAAGGGGCCGGGCGGGAGCCGGTGGAGGGGAAAGACAGTGTTATTGTTATATAATATATACATACACACGCACACGTATATATATATGAGGAAGGGGCCAGGTGGGAGCTGGTATGAGGGAAAAGACGGTGTTATTGTGTTATATATCTTTGTAGAAGGAGGAAGGGGCAGGGCGGGAGCCGGCAGGAGGGGAAAGACAGAGAATTTCCGCACTTCGCGTGTGAATTGCATATGCATATGAATAATGTATATTACATATCTCATTAAATATGATACGCGAATGTTGTGAAGTGTAATGTAACATTGTGATGTGCGAAGCGTGATAAGATTATATGATATAAAAGTATGTTTTGTGATGCATGTGTTATATGAATGCATAAACTATATATAAGATAGTGGCAGTGTGATTGGCGCACCTATGCATGATTTATGAAAAACATATGTGATACATACTGAGAATACATAAGAAGAATTTGATAATAAATTATAATTGCCAAGCTAATATTTTACTGAACTTATATAACCTGTAACATGTGGCATAGAATGCGAAAAATGTCATAAGAAATCAGTGACCAAAAGAGTCAGACCATCCCTGAAGATTATGGAGCCCAATGTTTCATCATATATTATTGATTTTCTGTTTCTCTTATTCGTCCAGATCTGCTCTATTATTCAAAAAATCATGCTTATTATTGATTATATTCACCATTCTTTGATTTTCTTCTATCTCTACTCACTGAGCTATTAAGCTCACCCTCTCCCAGTTTCATATTTTCAGGTCGCTTCATAGCGGAGGACCAACTTTAGATTTATGCATATTATAGAAAATTTTACTAATAATGAATGTATTGAGGATGTAATTTAGTTCTTATTGTATATGTTCATTATCCTACTTGATGTGTACTTATAGCAAGTGTTAGTATTGTGAGAAGGATAGTTTGAATCCATGAATTGTAAGGAGATATGAGTTTAGTTATGATCATGATGAGTTGAAGTTAAAGATAGTTTGGTATTATTCTGTGGATGCCGAGAGGGGTGCTCTTGAGATTTAATTATTGTATTTTCATATAAGTAGGCCGTTGTGAGCCAAAATATTATTATGATTGCGTGGGTGATTGTTGAGTTTGGTTTATATGCTTGGATTGAGGATAATTTGCTGGTGTTGGTCGAAATTATTGTGATGTGAAATGTATATTTGAACATATCAGTATTTACAAAGGAGGTGCTGCCGAAATTTTCAAGAATATTAGAGAGGAGTATGATAATCTGTTGAACAATATAGATTTTTATGTAAATTAAGATTATTAGGATCGGGGACCGTTACAATTGGTATCAGAGCATAGGATATAGAATAAGGACAGACTTAGAATAGTTATAGTACAAAGAGGATTGGATTGGTAGGGCTGAGTGTTATGATTGATATGCATGGTTATGTTTTGTATGTATGTGAAAATGTTGTTTGATATGGTTAGTTTAAGAGGGGTAGGTGTTCTTACGTATATGATTAATCCCAAAGCGCGATATATTTGGTCACTGCCTTATGTTCGGATTATGGTACCCACATGCCATAATACGGATGTGCTCTATTAGGGGTGTGGGCCCTCAGTATGAGCTGCCAGTGGTATGGGACACTGGAGTAAGGGAATGATTAAAATATCAAGTGAGTCAAGATTAATTTAAATCATAAGGACATAGTATAGAATTGATCAAGAGCTAATGAATCTTGAGGTGTATGATCGAGAAAGATATTGCATCAAAGAAAGATTTTAGATATGCAGAAGGAATGTGAAAACACTATACTTACTCATTTCAGGTAGCAAGTTTCGAGATTGAAACTTTTGTAAGGGGGTAGAACTGTAACACCCCAGATTATTAACCCCAATTTAATAATATAAATCTTAGGTTATTAAGACTATATAGAATATGTGAAAAAAACTTTGATATTGATTAATTGGGTATGTAATTAATTTCAATAATTTTGAGAATCTTGAGTGGTATGTATGAATATACAAACATCATACTTGTTGTGTACATAGTACTTCAATGTATATATATATACTAGTATTATACATGAAATATGTATATTTACCAAGAAAACACAATCATGAGATTTTTTTTATATTTTTTTGTTAGGGGAGAGAGTAGGTGTGTATGGGAGGGGAGATCAAGGGCCTAAATTTTCTTGATTTGAGAATTGGACACTTTGATGAAATGGGTCATGGTAAACTTGTAATATTAAATGGGATTGGATCTTATAAGAGTCCAATGAGAGCTCACCACCTTCATCATCTCCCTAGAGGAGAAATCTCCATAGCAAGCCTAAAACCCTCAAAGAATTAAGATCTTTTCAACCTCTTTCTCTCCCAACCCCGCCCTCTCTTACTATTCCTCTCTCTCTCACTCCCTATCTCTCTTGCGGCATGGCAGATTTTCGACGGCCACGAAGAAGAGGAAGAAATCTATAGGTTAAGGGGATCTTTCTTGATCTAAGTCTATTTTATTTTTTTATGTTTTCAGAAAACATTCTCATGGTATGTAGTGATTAACTTGTATCATCTAAGAAAGTCTTCAATTTATGTTCCCTCATATTTTTTTGTAAAAATTCTGGACAAAATAATTATTTTGAGTAAAATAGGGATCTTCCTTATAGGTATAGAAATCTGTTAAATATCAGAATCTGTAATATTAGGCTTGGTTCACTAGTGTATTAGGACTAAATGGTACCATATTATATACTTTCCAACGGTTCATACCATGTCCCTATTGGATACATGTACCTTAAATTATGACTGAAATATTGCATGTTAGTCGAAACTGTCGTGTTGCAGAACTCATTCACAACTGATGAGTTTCTGAATATTTGGAGCAGTTTAATTAAATAAAACTTATCATGTAATATATCAATGGAAAAGTACTAGAGTCTAGTTTCAAATAAATCTTTCCATGTTCCATTTCAATATGTAGAATAAAAGTTATTATAAAAACTCTATTGGTTGCTCGGAAAGACTGAACCATAAAAATGTGTTTAAGCAATAAGTTCATGACTAATGACCACTGCTAAATCAAACTACTTATAATTTGTGATATATTATCTAAGAGATATATAGAGCCATAAGAGTCCACCATTCAGTGGTTTATATCGCGTCCCGTTTGGATGTATGTGATTGAGGCTTTGTCGAAACACTACGAGTAGATTGAGGGATTTTTGTCAGAGTTGAATGGTGGCTGTTGAAAGAGTGATTCTTGTTGATATAGAAAAGGCCTCAAAAACCTTAATGTGTAGGACTTGAACTTCAAGTTCATTAATTTATAAAGCTAAATTGTGTTCCTTTATATCTAAAAGAGAAATTTTGAGAATACGAAAGTCTCTCAATAAAATCTAAGCCCTCCTTTCATTAAAATTTTGTATACAAAAAAGATGAGATTGTACTCTTAATGTCTACACCTATAATGCCTTGCTTGATGCTTTAAGAAACCTTAAGAGGTAGAAGAGCTGATAAAATCTCATGATCTTATAACAGAAGATTTAGTTAAGCTATATCCGAAAGTTTACAATTAGCAAAATATAAGTCATGAAAGCCTAAAAGGATATCTTGACCCTATAAGGAAGAGATAGTATGTTGGAACTCTCCTATCGCTTATTTTACTATTCATTATTAATTAAACAATCTCCTCTAACTTTCTTTCCAAGCTACCAAATTTTTAGGGGAACTTTATTAAGTAACAAGAGCAACCACGATTACAATAAGGGTATGATTTAATACATAACTCAAGTCTAGTCTAATTCCTTATTTACTTGCTTTGTCACCTATTTGATAAGGTAATTATTTGGGTATGCCATATCATTCAGTAAATTCACATAATAACCCAATTTCTTTGATCATCTGTACTTGAACTCCTTCTAGGCCTTTTGGACTATATGAAAATCACCTAGAGGGGGGTGAATTGGTGATGGTTATACTTAATGGCAAATAATGCGGAATTAAAAATAAATTAGCAATAAGTAATAACAATTAGGTAAAGCTTGCAAAAGAGTAAGTAATATAAGAGTAAAGAGAGAGTAGAGTTTAGAGAGATAGTAGGCAATCGCAAACACAAGAATATGTTTTGACGTTCGAGACACTGCTCTACGTCCCCGCCTTCAACACTATGAAGGATTTCCACTACGACAGATCCCACTGGATCGTCAACCGGTTACAAGTTCTCACTAGAACTTTTCGGACATACTTGTCCTCTCTCACGTTGCCGCAATACCAACTTGAAACTCACTAGTTCGCTCGAGGCCGCACCTCTACAACTTCTCAATCAAAGAAAATGGTGATCAACACTTGACCACAAAGATAGCTCATAAGCACAACCCTACAACAAAGATGAGGAAGTGAAACACTTGGGAATGTGTAGCGTAAATAGTAAGTAGAGAAGTAGAGGAAAGGCTCAAGCTAAAACACCAAAACTTTAAAAATAGTTGGATCAAGAGAAAATCTTTTTCAAAGAGGCTAAACTATGAAAAACTTTAATGTAAGGCTTAGAAATCTTATTATGAAGTTGTTCCATAGTCCCACTATTTATAGGGGATGAAAATCAGGCTAGAAAATATAATAGATTCGTTGGGACAAGACCCAACAAAAGACAAAACTGAATCTAGCCGTTGGGAGCCAAGTCAGCAGAAAATTCTACTGTCGGTCGACTGGCCGGTCGACCGCCAACAGTCGGATTTCCGACCATTGGGAAAAGCGGTCGACCGGACGGTCGATCGTGGTTCCCAAACAGAGAGTGAAACTCTCTGTTGATCGACCAAGCCGGTCGACCGGACCAAACAGAGAGCACTGCTCTTGCAGACAGTCGACCGGCCCGGTCGATCGAAGTGCACGTTCGCACTTCGGTCGACCGCCCGGTCGACCGACTGAGGGCCAAAACTTGTTTTTGGATATCTTTGTAAAATGAATCTTTTTCCAGTAAATTTTCTTTTGATAAGTAAATACAAAATAGAGTTCTAGGGCTTTGAAGAACTAGAGTGTGATCATGGATCAACACCAAATAAAATAGAACTATATTTTGATAAATTCTTTTCTGAAACAAAAACCAGTGTTTCCAAAACTTGTTTTTTCGAAACCTAATTTTATGAAACTTTAATTTTCTGAAACTCAATAAGGAAAACGGTAAGAAACATGGCAATAAATTTTTATTTGAAAACACAAAGGAATATGAAATGAGTGTGTGTGTGTGTCAATCCCAAAAGCTATCAACCTCTATCATCTTGGTTTTAACAAATGACTATAAATCCTAATTAAAAAAGAAAAAGTAAAAATACAAATTTTGAAATAGTCTTCTAGATATTGCTTGATCCTTTGAGCTCTTCTAGTGTGCTAGGCTCTAGGATATAAATCTGCTTGGCTTTCAAATGTGTGAGTCTTGTGATGGAACCGAAATACAACATATGTTTTTACCTGAAACTTAATTAAATAATTTTGTAATACCTAACTACATATGGTTTGTTATCAAAAAAACAAGGGCTAATGGCCTTTGGGCCAACAACCTCCCCCTTTCTGATGATGACAAAACATATGGAGTTATTATAAATATTTTGGGAAGAGACTTCAAATGAAGCTCCCCCTTAACACATGCATATATAAGAGTAAGACATAAAAGAGCTAAATGCATAATAAAAGCATATATATATAAGATATGACAATATGACTCTAATGCTAACCATCTATGCATAACAAAGATACTGAATTATAAAAGTGTATGCACAAACGATTACCCTCCATCCATCCAAAAATACCTCCAGCCTTCAAATAATAAGTGGCAGATGGTTGGATCAATAAGGAATAAGAAACAATACACATATACCACATAGAGACAATAAGGATAACTGTCATATCAAAAATAAATATGTCCATACATGCTTAGAGGTTCATGCCCACCTCAAAAATCAAATACACACTAACACACAAAGCATATGTCCATAAAATAAACTACATATCCAAATACAGAAAATAAATACTCCCAAACATAAAAACTAACTCCCACAAATAACTCCATCAAATTATCTCTCCCCCTTTTTGTTATCAACAAAAGAGATCAACGCTGCTGAAAATTTGGGTCTTCCTGCTGAGCTGGAGCATCAATAACAACAGAAGTAGGAACCCAAGGCTCAAAAGGAGGAACAATCAAAGAAAGTGGTCGAGAGTGACTACTCGGAAGAGGAGATGGCCAATCGTTCCTATTGTAGGTATCATCTACACAGGTCTGCAAGTAGCAGATAGATGTACAAATATGCTGGAGATCATTGTCCACTCACTGCTCTAGTCGCTGAAAGTGAGCGGTCATCTGAGCGATCATCTGCAGGTTGTGCTCCCGAAGTTGAGTGGAGAGATCTAAATATGGATCAAAAGGAACAGAAGAAGCTAAAGAAGATCCTGGAGCAACAGCAGGTAAGATAGGCTTCGGCTGAGGAGCAGGAGCACGCTCCCTAACATGCATTCTCTTAAGAAGAGTGTTGTTGATGTCAACTGACGGTTCGATGGACCGTTCAGTGAAAAGATCAAACTTGAGTTACTTCAATAGACATGTGAAGGCATCCCATAGGGCAAGTTCCAGTTTGGATCAGAAGATGATCAGACGTCATGTAGTCAATGATGAGTTTAGGAATATCAACTCTAATGGCTTTCAGAAGGCAATAAATTAAAAGAGGAGCAGAACCCTAGCATGACTATACTCTTCTGATTTTGGTAGGAGGTTATAGAAAATAATTTGGTTAAGACTTGGGCGGTGAGAGTGTAGTACTTCACCTCCTCATTCCTAACCAGAGCGGGGTTATCATGGTCATGAAGCAATATGGAGGCGGTGTGGGCAGACTCACTGTCATGATAAGCAAAATCATGTAAATCCACATTATAGATATCTACCCCCTCATAGGAGAGGCGTAGGAAACGTGCAAATTTATCAAGGGAAATATCCTTACCCAAAACTCTAGATCTGATGTGATTATCCTGAAAGACAAGTTAGAGTAGAAGTAGTGTACTAGTTCAGGGTAAACTGTTCTCTGATGGTGACAAAATGCTCAAGTGAACAGTACTTAAAATATTAGCAAGATTAAGGTGCTCAAAATCACTAAGCACCACGTCCTATCAGAGATAACACTTTTATTGTGGATTATTGAAAATCTGTGAGATCCATTTTGGGAGATGAAGGGGTTGGAAGATGATTCAGGGGTTTCCCCCTTCTCAGATCTAGATTTTTTAGACATCTAGATGATAAAGAACAAGAATATGGCACGAATAATGAAAAATAAACAAGAATAATCTAGGAAATTTAAGAGATTTAGGAAGAAAAATGATATACCTTAGAAATCCCAAAATTTCTTTGAAGAAGTTACAGATATGAAGCCTGAAAGAGATTTTAGCAAATTTTCTAGGATAAATTTTAGAGCGGGAAGAGTTTTAGAGGGTTGGAATTGATAGGGGAAGGAGAGAATTGAAGAGAGGAAGAGGTAGAAGCCGTTGGAGAGAGATGGGGAGAAGTGATTTGGGAATTAGGGCTTATATAAGAAACCGGGTAAATGGGCAGACCAGACTTCCAGTCGACTGGCGTAAACTGAGAGCAAACTCGATTTCAGTCGGTCGACCGCCCGGTCGACCAGCTTCAGACTAAATTTTTTTTATTCCAGGCTAAATCGGTCGACCGCCCAGTCGACCAGGCTTATGACAGGCTAACTCAGTCGACCGGTCGGATGACCGTAACTACCCAAAAATAGTTAAATATATATATATATATTTTAATTTTATTTTCTTTTAAGATGAAATAAGAAACTAATCTATTTTACACATAAAACAGGGAAACAATGTTAAAATTTTAATAGGAATGAAAATCACATAAAAATTAATTTTTATTTTATTTTATTATTAAAAACATATTTCTCAATAATTAATCACTAAATTTGAGATATTGAAGCCGAATACCCCTTTAAGGGTTCTGAACTTCTCCTCGACATTCCTCTAGATAAGAGTTGAGGCGCGCAATTGCTATCTCTATTTATTTGCTTAATTATGGTTAAATTAATTTTCATATTTGATAATATACTTATAAAAATATTTATTAACCAAAAAAATATCCGACATATGGACAATCAAAACATGGCTAGTATGGAATAAAAGCAAGCTAAATAGACAATCTCAACTATAGGCAAGATACAAAATATGCAAGTCTACATAATTAAAGTATTTTAGCACAAACAGAAACTAGCTAATCATATGCATGTATAGATCTAGTTAGAGATAAAAATCTTAAGTGGTGAAGTTACCAAACCTAGGGCAATCTCCAAAATAGGTGCCTCATTTATAGCGATGCAAGTGACGATTGGTTCATTGAGCTTTGATGCATCCACCACCCGCGCACCATCTCCCCCTAAGTCTTGGAGGAGGACGACGCGCCTGTATCAATCAAATTTGGCGTGTCCTTTGGTACCCAAATCTTTTTGGGTCCTATGGGTTAGTATTTTCTTGAACCCAAATATTCTTATTAATCATATTTAATTTTGCATAACAAAATTTTACTAAATAGTCTTTGCGGCCGCAATGAGCACAAGTATATACTTTTCCATACATAAATGCATACTTGTGTTGATGTGTGTGTGCATGCTTTTCATGAGAAGTGTGTTTCCTATGGGTTTTTCCCTTTGGAAACATAGATGCAAATTTATTCATATCAAAAGCACACTTTTTCAAAGTTGTATCTAAAAGCTTAATGCATTTTTAAATATTTAAAAATTCATTTTTATTACAAGTGATACTTGGGCTTTTACCCTTATAAGTAGTTTTATATTTTTCAAAATCCATTTTCATTTTCTCAAAAGATTTTGACAAATCATTTTTCTCATTTAAAACAATCTCAAATTTGTTCTTAATAAATCATTTTCCTTTTTCAATTTTTATTTTGTGAAAGAGAAATTTCATATCTATTTTGTAGTTCTTCAAAAAATTATGCTAATTCATCCATGGTCAAATCCTCATCTTCTAAAGAGTTTTCTAGGTTTACCTTAGAAGCTTCATCATCATGTGCCATGAAGCATATGTGTGCGGTGTCGATCTCCTCTTCGGATTCTGTCTCCGAGTCATCCCACGTGGCCACCATCGCCTTCTTCTTTTGCACGTTCTTGGAGGTTATAGCTTGTAGAAAGGGGCAATCCGCAATTGGATGACCCGTTCTTTTGCAATGGAAGCACGGACCCGTTTCCTCCCTTTCTTTTCAAGTCTTCCTTGAGATCTTCCTCTTTGGAAGTTGCTTTGTCTCCCTTTCTCGTAAAACATCTTGCCCACTTTTCTAGTGAGCATGGCAAAGTCCTCATCATAGTCTTCCGATGATTCAACTTCATCAAAGCAGGATGGAGTCGCCTTGAAAGCTATTGCTTTCTTCTTTGGAGCCTCCCTTCTTCCCTTACCTTCATTTTCATCTCATGGGTTTTGAGATTACCAATGAAGCCGAAGAAGTCCATTTCCTCCCTATCGTTGAGCTCCTTAAGAGTGGTTGCCTTGACTTCTCAAGAATTGGGAAGGGCTCTAATGACCTTTTGGATCTTTTAGTCATTATCAATCTTATCACCTAAAGAGGATAAAATATTAGTAATCTTGGTGAACCGAGTGAGCATTTCATTTATACTTTCATTTTCAAGCATAAAAAATTCTTATATTGAGAACGGAGCAAGTCAATTTTGGATCTCTTGACTTGCGACGTCCCCTCATGAGTAATGATAAGATCATTCCAAACTTCATAAGCGGATTTGCAATTAATTACATGAGAAAGATCATCTTCATTTAATGCTTGTGTAAATACATATTGGGCTTTTGCATTGGCCTCATAGTTCTTAGCGGTTGCTTCGGACCATGTATCTCATCACCGTGGGGTTTAACAAATTCTTTGGTAATAGTTTGACAACTCTAACTCCTAGGGACTTTAAGAATAGGTTCATTTTGACCTTCCAAATGGAAAGTTCAGCCCATCAAATTTGGGTGGGGACTTGATGCTAGAGAAGTCGAGTGATGCCATGAAAACAAGTTGTGCACAAACAAATAATAGATGCAACAAATGAATATAGCCAAATAAAGAGGATCTCCCTAAGGTGGTTAAACCAAAAGTAAGGGTTAGGCTCTGATACCATTGAAAATCACCTAGAGGGGCGGTGAATAGGTGATGGTTGTACTTAATGACAAATAATGCGGAATTAAAAATAAATTGGCAATAAGCAATAATAATTAGATAAAGCTTGCAAAAGAGTAAGTAATATAAGTGTAAGTAAAGATAGAGAGTAGAGTTTAGAGAGATAGTAGGCAATTGCAAACACAAGGATATGTATCGAAGTTCGAGCCACTGCTCTACATCTCCGCCTTCAACATTATGAAGGATTTTCACTACGACAGATCCCACCGGATCGTCAACCGGTTACAAGTTCTTACTAGAACTCTTCGGACACACTTGTCCTCTCTCATGGTGCCGCAACATCAACTTGGAGCTCACTAGCTCGCTCGAGACCGCAACCTCTACAGCTTCTCAATCGAAGAAAATGGTTATCAATACTTGACCACAAAGATAGCTCACAAGCACAACCCTACAACTAAGATGAGGAAGTGAAACACTTGAGATTGTGTAGTGCAAATCGCAAGTAGAGAAGTAGAGGAAAGGCTCAAGCTAAAATACCAAAACTTTGAAAATAGTTGCTCAAGAGAAAATCTTTTGCAAAGAGGCTAAACTATGAAAAACTTTGATGTAAGGCTTAAAAATCTTGTTATGAAGTTGTTTCATAGTCCCACTATTTATAGGGAATGAAAATCAGGCTAGAAAATATAATAGATCCGTTAGGACAAGACCCAACAAAAGACAAAACTGAATTTATCCGTTGGGAGCCAAGTCAGTATAAAATTCTACTGTCAGTCGACCGGCCAGTCGACAGCCAACGGTCGGATTTTCGACCGTTGGGAAAAGCAGTTGACCGGACGATCGACTGTGGTTCCCAAACAGAGAGTGAAACTCTCTGTCGGTCGACCGGGCCGGTCGACCGGACCAAACAGAGAGCACTGCTCTTGCAGACGGTTGACCGGTCCCGTCGGCCGAAGTGCACGTTTGCACTTTGGTGCATGTCAATCGACCACCCGGTCGACCAACAGAGAGATTCTGCTCTGCCAGCGAGTCGACCAGGCACCGGCTGATGGCCAAAACTTGTTTTTGGATATCTTTGCAAAACTAATCTTTTTCCAATAAATAATCTTTTGATAAGTAAATTCAAAATAGAGTACTAGGGTTTTGAAGAATCAGAGTGTAATCATGGATCAACACCAAATAAAATAGAACTATATTAAAATTCTTTTCTGAAACAAAAACCAGTTTTTCCAAAACTTGTTTTTCCGAAACCTGATTTTCCGAAACTTTGTTTCTAAAACTCATAAGGAAAATGGTAAGAAACATGGTAATAAATTTTTGTTTGAAAACACAAAGGAATATGAAATGAGTGTGTGTGTGTGTGTCAATCCCAAAAGCTATCAACCTCTATCATCTTGGTTTTAACAAATGACTATAAATCCTAACTAAAAAAGAAAAAGTAAAAATGTAAATCTTGAAATAGTCTTCTGGATATTGGTTAATCTTTTGAGCTCTTCTAGTGTGCTTGGCTCTAGGATCTAAATTTTCTTGGCTTCCAAATGTGTGTCTTGTGATGGAGCCGAAATGCAACATATGTTTTTACCTGAAACTTAATTAAACAATTTTGTTAATATCAACTACATATGGCTTGTTATCATCAAAACTAGGGCTAATGTCTTTTGGGCCAACACTATATTGCAGTAGTGTTATATGCATCATATGTATTAGAAAGTGAAATACTCAAGTGAATCCTACAACATCACTATTTTACCTCCTAAATCGAGACTTGTGTATTTAATTTCACAAATAGTACACCTTTAAATGTGAGTATGGTAGGTGAAACTTGAAAAATATAACTCCAATTGTAGGAAAACTTCTATAGTGAAATGATTCAATGGCTAGTCAATGAGTGGGAAGGGCCTGAATTGTACATATAGTAGTTAAGAAATTTATCAATGACTATTAGATCAAGTTATGGCGAGTAAGCCATGTTTAACATTCTTAAGGATCTTTTGCGCATAATTAATAAATTCTAGTAAGTTTCAGCTATGTCCCTTCTTACTGTCGTCATTAAGTTTTATCACAAATAATTGAACTACAAGTTGATGAAGTCTTTCTAGTATCTTCTACTTTGATTCTGCATACTGAATTAGACTGAGTTATCCATGTCGCAAAGCAATGATATAATTTTCACAGGTAGGATGGAAAGATTTTGTGATGGTTTATTTAATGAATAATCAAGTTAGCTCGATGAATGAATGAAGATCGTAAGATATAAATTTGGATTTAGAAGCCAAGTATTCATCTATGACTATGAATACAACCAGTAAGAATTAAGAAAGATAAGGCAAGACTACATTCGATAGCAAGCCGCATATGAGTTAATTTTGTATATGCTAACTTCATTAAGTACCCTCATACTCTGACTTCAGACATCTATGTCTCTTTCCAATTTACATGTAAAGAGGGGTTAATTAATTAGTGCAAGAATATGAAGAGACATGGTCAAGTAGATTAATCAACTCTACCAGTTAAATAATAGGATGTATGAAGGGTGGAGTATAACTAACTACAAGACTTACTAGTACAAGTTAGGAATATATGTATTAAAAGTGTAATCAATGGTTAGACAAAACATTGAACGGTTGACATTGATAATATTTTGTGTGTAAAATAATTATTGCATAAGAATAATACTGAAGCATGAATGTGATTAAGTGTGACATGATGTATATGAAAAAACACCTAGAGGGGGGGTGAATAGGTGTAAGTGCTAATCTAGAACTAAATGCAAAACTAAGTGCGCTAAATGCGGAAGCTAATGCAAACCTTGCAACACACTTAGTACAATCAACAAGTGTAGCCGAATTCCCCGTGAAGGGCTCTGGACTAACTCCTCTTGATTCCCCTTGAATGGGTTGAGGTGCTATGTGAAGCTCTTGTTGATTAGGTACAAGTGAGGCACACACAAACAACCAAGCATATAAGATGATATATCAATATGAATCAATGCAAGGCACAACACAAATAAATATGATATGGCAATATGAATTATGCTCAACACAAGCAAATATGATATGATGTTATGAATGATGCTTTGCACAATATAAAGAGAGAGAGTTGAGAGAAATTGGATCAAACGCAAACACAAAGATATGTTTCGAGGTTCGAGCCCCTAGCTCTACATCCCCACCTACACCACCGTGTAGGATTTCCAATCCACTATAGGAGTACCGAACTCCTCTCTCAATGCCACCGAGGCAATACAACCACAATCCACCTCTACCGAAGAGGGATAAGGCCCGTAGCCAATACAAACACAATCACCTCTACCGAAGAGGGATCCAAACACAATACCACTCCGATCAACCTCTACCAAAGAGGGATACAACAAATAAAGGAGGGTTTACAACTTTGAGGCTTAACTTCAAACACTTCTCTTTTTCTCTCTTTTCCATAAAACAAAGGATCCTAATAGATTAGGATAGATGATAGCTCAAGTGTGGAAACTAGGTGTTTGGAAAACAAGCAACAAAGAAAAAACACTTGGGAAAATTCTTGCAAAAGATATAGAATGAAAACCAAGACAAATCTCCCAAAATACTCTTTTCTTTGATTTTCCAAAAACCTAAAAACAAATAAGACGAATTCTTTTTGGCACAAAAACTCTTTTCAAAACTTGTTTAAAACACTGAAAAAGTCAGGAATTTTTAGCTCTCAAAATCTTGGAGAAAACCTCAAACAAATGGGGTATTTATAGCCCCATCAGAAAACTAGCCGTTAGGCTGATGTGGCAGCCTGACAGGCTTGGCGGTCGACCGCCAACGGTCATATTTTTGACCGTTGGGCAAACCCGGTCGACCGGCCCGGTCGACCTAAACAAACAGAGAGCACTGCTCTCAGACCGGTCGACCCGGACGGTCGACCGTCCCAGTGTCTCCAAACGTGCACAGATTTGTGCACGTCGGTCGACCGACCCGGTCGACCGACTTCAGCCAAGTCGACTAGGTCAGTTGACTTAGTCGACTGATTGAAGCCTGGAACAGAAATCTGGGTCAGAAAACCAGTTTAAAAATATTTTGAAAAATCTTTTAAGTCTTCTAAAAATTCACAAAACTTGTTTTATCATTTTATATTAAAACACAAACAAGTGATAAAAATTTCAAGACATATCAATCATATCAATTCATTTTTGAGTCTTGCAAATTTTAATCAAAAACAACACTTGTATTTTTATCAAACTTGATTTTTCAATACATGAATAGGAAAGTCAAAATAAGTTTGTCTAGGAAGTTAGAAACATGTATGTATATCTAGAACATATCTAATATACATAAAAACTATTTAAACTTGCTTTGATCAAACTATTCATGAAAATCAAAAACCAAACATAAAACATGTGTGTGTTGTGCACTTGAGCATATCAACTATACTAAGCTTTACAAATGGATCTAAAACACACTATCTAAACTATAGATACCTAAGTCTTCTTTATGATCTTCATCTTCAAGTTGACTTGCTCCAAAACTCCATCCATGGGCTAGGCAAGGTGTGATCTTGATGCTTTGGCCCTGGAATCACCATGAAAAGCTTCTAAACTACTTGTTGAAGCTAATCATCAACTAATATCTTGGTTAATGATCTGAAACTTAAACAACACAAGATTATTAGTAAACATAACTACATGAGTTAATCATCATCAAAACTAGGGTGGAAGGCCTTTGGGCCAACAATCTCCCCCTTTTTGATGATGACAAAACTCATGGAGTTATATATGCATGGATTAAAGTTAAGCTTCAAAGAAGCTCCCCCTTAACTCATGCATAAACAAATAAACAAAAGATATGCAATGAATGTACATAAACATGTATGCATCAACATGCATAAAACATATTCTAGAAGCTCTAGATACCAATTAAATTAATAAAACATTAACAAAACACTAGATGCTCTAGATACCAATAAAACTTAATATATGCAAAAACATAAGTATGCATATAAAAACATGTACCAATCATGCATAGAATAATTTGTGTTTTATAATATGTTTATGTGTTTTATGCATATTAAACACTCAAATAATTCTCCCCTTTTTGTCAATCATCAACAAAGGGGTAAACAATCAAAACAATAAATGAGGGGTAAAAATCTTTCTCTCCTTTTGTCAATCAAAACAATAAAAACAATGTTCTCCCCCTTTTTGTCTAAAAAAAAAAACAAAAAACAAGGGCAATAAGGGGTGACAATCAATTAGGATATCAATTGAAAATGTGTCAATGAAGCATCTTGATACTAATTGAAAATAAATAAAGATCAATAAAAGTTATATGTGGAAGAGATGTTAAATTCTCCTTGCATATAGTCAATATAAATCAAAACAAAATTTTTAGATACCAATTTAAAACATAAGACATTTTGATATCAAAACATAGTATTTTTCTTTAAGCCAAAATAAACAATTGAAATAACTATTTTCTATCATAAAGTAAGGGAGTGAAAATACAAGTACCAATTGAAATATGAAAAACGAATTTTCTCCCCCTTTATGAAATACCAACAAAAACTATGCATAGGCTTGTAATCAGATACCAATTGAAACTAAATCAATTGAAATAAAGTTGAAACTCAAGCTTTAGCATAAACAAGATTTGTGCTAATGATATAGAAATAAAATAGCACAAATAAAACAAGTATATGTGTATGAAATAGAATGAGTATCAATCACCAATAGATGATACCAATTGAAAATATACATACACAATAAACATATGAGTATACAAAAAGATCAAAATGATATCAATTGAAAGAGTTCAATGGTACCAATTGACATAGCAATAAAAGCATGGTATAACTCATATAACTAATCCACCCATCTCATGCACAAGTTTAAAAAGATTTTCAATATGAACATACAAGGCATGGACTCCCATCCATCCTCCCATTGATGGTAGGGGTTTTCAAAAATAGATTTGAAAATAGAGTACGTTTGAAAAATTCTACCAAAATGAAGAATACCGTAACTAGTTAAATGGAAAATCTTTTAAACTAGTACGAAATCCTTTAAGCAAGGAATAAAACAAAATAGTTTTTCATAAAACATGAAATCCACATGATAGTCAACACTCAAGTCAATGAAGCATAAATATGACTCATGAAAACAAACACATGAGTAAATAATAAATGTGAGTGTACAAATACAATGTGAAGGTCATAATCATGAAATATGGGCAATTAGCTCAATTAATTCCTTGAAACACGAAATCATGAAAATCATCAAAAACAAACTTATTTAATCTTCAAGGTATATGTATGTCTTATACAAATTAAAGTATACATACATATCCAAACACAACGAGTCCACAAAGATATATGCATGAAGGCACGTGGCTCAAAGGATATTCATGTATATCTAATAATTTGGATAAAGTAGACATATACATGAAGTTAAACAAAAACACATGGAAACATGAAAAGCTAAATTTTCATTAAAACAAATTTCATTTCAAGGTATATGTATGAATTGTCAACACAATAAGTATACATAAATATCCCTAAACACAATTGAGTCCATATATAGATTTGCATGAAAGGCAAATGACTCAAGGGTATACATGTATATCTTAAAGTTTGGAAATACAAACATATACATGAAGTGAAACACACAATCATAAAACAAATCCAAAAATATGAATACAAGTCTAAAATGTATGAATCATCAAAACTAGACTATACTAATACATCTAATGGGAACAAATAAGCATTCAGGCCCAAACATGTATAGATTTATTTGTGGCCCACTATATGCACAAGTATATACCTAGTCTTAATGAAAACTAACATTCAAACTCATATTCAAACATGAAGCATCAAAAATAAGATAAAAATCATCATGATAAACAAAAACATGATTATTATGAATATCCACATGTTATTAGATTCATGATGTACGCAATAGCAACCAAATGGAGAGAACACAAATGAATTTATCCATATTAAACATGGGTGTCTCAAAATAACTAAACATGTATATCACAAGTCTAATAAGCATGGCATTTTCATACTAATCACTAAACAATGAAACATGCTATAAACAATGAATATTAAAAGCATGTAAATAAAATAAGGAGTTAGGAATCGTTACCAAAACCTATGAGGCAACTCTCCATGTCTCCAAAACAAGGTGGTCCTCTCCACCAAACATCCCTTGAAAGTGATGCATCCAAATGATTTCCTTTAGGTACGGAACGCATCCACTCTAAGGTACGGCTACTCTCACGTCATGTGAGAGCCCACACCTACATCAAATAAAGGAGGGGTGGTCTTTGGTACCCATACTCTTTTGGGTCCATGGGGGTTAGTACCTTCTCTAACCCAAACAAAATTCTTTGCTAAATTTGAAACATGTAATCTATCAAAGCAAAATTTAGCAAGGTGGCCCTTACGCCCACAATGTGTACAAGTGTACACATGAGCATACATGGTGTGATGGTGTCCGTGAGGAGCATGTGTATGCCGTGGAGGGTGTGCATGCATAAAAGATGGAACTTGTTTCTTCCGAACCAAGTTTTCCAACCGTGTGTGTCCCTCTACACATTGGCTCAAAGTGGAGCCCAAACAATCTACACTCTTCTTAAGCAAAGATATATCATTGTTAATTAAAGAAGAAGTGTGGCATGCAATAGGTGTTCTAGGTGAAACTACCCTAGCATGGCAAACATGTGCATCAATCTTATTTTGCAAAATAATATTTTTATCTAAACAAACATTCAACTCATTTGAAATAGAAATAATTTTATTTTTCAAAGCAACATTTTCTTTTAAAACAAAATCTACTGTAGAAGACAAGTTTTCATTTTTCTTTAAAATAAGATGGCAATCATTTTTAGATTTTAAAAACTCATTTTCTTTTAAAACAAGGTCTAGTTGAGATCTCAATGAATCCCTCTCATTATAGACCTCAACCTTCTCTTGCAAGGCAATGTCAAGTCTAGAATGCAAATTTTTATTTTCATTAACAATTCCTAGACTTTTCTTTTTCAAAATATTATATTTTTCTATTAATTTTTCACATACAATAGATAGTTCTTCATTTAAAGCATGGGGATCAACATAATCATTTGAAGAACTAGCACAATCATCATTATCTAAGTGGGGTTCCGAATGTACCTCAAGGGAGTCATTCCCTTGGACCATGTAGCATTGTTGTGGTTCGGATTCTCCACTAGATTCCTCAGGTTGATTTGGCAATTGAAGCTTGGAGGTGGTGGTTGTTGTCAACAAATTCCACACTGCAAAGGCGGAATCAATGTTAGAAACACTCATAAGATAATCTTTAGATAATGTGCTTCTAATGGCCTCTAGGGCTTGTGCATTGGCCCCTATATGAATGCGATTTCTAAGATAGCATTTCTTGGTAGCCGTAAGGAAAACATGTAAGCCTAGGGTTTGGAGGTAAATGGACATCTTAGTCTTCCAAATAAGAATGTTGGAAGCATCATACATAGGTGGGGTCATGAAGTCCATGGTAAAAACTATATGTGTGCAAACACGCAAATGCAAACAATAGATTAGCAATCAAATGGATCTCACTCCTAGGATGTTAAGCCTAATATCAGGAGCACTAGCTCTGATACCAATTGAAAAAACACCTAGAGGGGGGTGAATAGGTGTAAGTGCTAATCTAGAACTAAATGCAAAACTAAGTGGCTAAATGCGGAAGCTAATGCAAACCTTGCAACACACTTAGTACAATCAACAAGTGTAGCCGAATTTCCCGTGAAGGGCTCTGGACAACTCCTCTTGATTCCCCTTGAATGGGTTGAGGTGCTATGTGAAGCTCTTGTTGATTAGGTACAAGTGAGGCACACACAAACAACCAAGCATATAAGATGATATATCAATATGAATCAATGCAAGGCACAACATAAATAAATATGATATGGCAATATGAATTATGCTCAACACAAGCAAATATGATATGATTTTATGAATGATGCTTTGCACAATATAAAGAGAGAGAGTTGAGAGAAATTGGATCAAACGCAAACACAAAGATATGTTTCGAGGTTCGAGCCCCTAGCTCTACATCCCCGCCTACACCACCGTGTAGGATTTCCAATCCACTATAGGAGTACCGAACTCCTCTCTCAATGCCACCGAGGCAATACAACCACAATCTACCTCTACCGAAGAGGGATAAGGCCCGTAGCCAATACAAACACAATCACCTCTACCGAAGAGGGATCCAAACACAATACCACTCCGATCAACCTCTACCAAAGAGGGATACAACAAATAAAGGAGGGTTTACAACTTGGAGGCTTAACCTCAAACACTTCTCTTTTTCTCTCTTTTCCACAAAACAAAGGATCCTAATAGATTAGGATAGATGATAGCTCAAGTGTGGAAACTAGGTGTTTGGAAAACAAGCAACAAAGAAAAAACACTTGGGAAAATTCTTGCAAAAGATATAGAATGAAAACCAAGACAAATCTCCCAAAATACTCTTTTCTTTGATTTTTCCAAAAACCTAAAAACAAATAAGATGAATTCTTTTTGGCATAAAAACTCTTTTCAAAACTTGTTTAAAACACTGAAAAAGTCAGGAATTTTTAGCTCTCAAAATCTTGGAGAAAACCTCAAACAAATGGGGTATTTATAGCCCCATCAGAAAACTAGCCGTTAGGCTGATGTGGCAGCCTGACAGGCTTGGCGGTCGACCGCCCGGTTGACCACCAACGGTCATATTTTTGACCGTTGGGCAAACCCGGTCGACCGGCCCGGTCGACCCAAACAAACAGAGAGCACTGCTCTCAGACCGGTCGACCCAGACGGTCGACCGTCCCAGTGTCTCCAAACGTGCACAGATTTGTGCACGTCGGTCACCGACCCGGTCGACCGACTTCAGCCAAGTCAACTAGGTCAGTTGACTTAGTCGACTGATTGAAGCCTGGAACAGAAATCTGGGTCAGAAAATCAGTTTAAAAATATTTTGAAAAATCTTTTAAGTCTTCTAAAAATTCACAAAACTTGTTTTATCATTTTATATTAAAACACAAACAAGTGATAAAAATTTCAAGACATATATCAATCATATCAATTCATTTTTGAGTCTTGCAAATTTTAATCAAAAACAACACTTGTATTTTTATCAAACTTGATTTTTCAATACATGAATAGGAAAGTCAAAATAAGTTTGTCTAGGAAGTTAGAAGCATGTATGTATATCTAGAACATATCTAATATACATAAAAACTATTTAAACTTGCTTTGATCAAACTATTCATGAAAATCAAAACCAAACATAAAACATGTGTGTGTTGTGCACTTGAGCATATCAACTATACTAAGCTTTACAAATGGATCTAAAACACACTATCTAAACTATGGATACCTAAGTCTTCTTGATGATCTTCATCTTCAAGTTGACTTGCTCCAAAACTCCATCCATGGGCTAGGCAAGGTGTGATCTTGATGCTTTGGCCCTGGAATCACCATGAAAAGCTTCTAAACTCCTTGTTGAAGCTAATCATCAACTAATATCTTGGTTAATGATCTGAAACTTAAACAACACAAGATTATTAGTAAACATAACTACATGAGTTAATCATCATCAAAACTAGGGTGGAAGGCCTTTGGGCCAACAGTATACAATTATACACATGATGTATATAATTATATATGCTCATACGCATGCACCTATATTTAGATACACGGTTGTTGATAATATGAATGAGAACTCAATTGATATGAATGAGATGCATAGATCACTTTACTGTTGACTTACAACTCATATGTGAATGTATCACTAGTGAATCAATACATCTTATTGATAATAGAATTACTAAACAGGAAGGTGAACTGAATATATTCTTCAGTAATAGAAGTGATAAGCTGAGAATCAAATTATAATAAATGGTCAAATTGTTGTAATATGATGAATTGATTATTATTTGGATGTATGTATACACATGCAGTGAACCACATGAAATTCTTCGGTAATGGAGTTGGTTAGTTGGAGAGCAAACCATATTGTTTAATTGATATTTATATCTTTACTACATTGGTTGCTATTTGCGTGTAAATATAAACATGTCTTTTGCATTCATGCTTAATGGAGGAAGGGGCCGGGCTGGAGCCGGTAGGAGGGGAAAGACGGTGTTATTGCATTATATACGTACATATATATAGGAGGAAGAGGCCGGGCTGGAGCGGTAGGAGGGGAGAAACGGTGTTATTGTTATATAATATTTATACATAAACACAGACGTATATATATAGGAGAAAGGGGCCAGGTGGGAGCCGGTAGGAGGGAGAAGACGGTGTTATTGTGTTATATATCTTCATAGAAGAAGGAAGGGGCCGGGCGAGAGCCGGCGGAGGGGGAAGACGAAGAATTTCCACACTTCACGTTTGAATTGCATATACATATGAATAACACATAATACTTATCTCATTAAATATGACATGTGAATGTTGTGGAGTGTAATGTGATATTGTGATGTACGAAGAGTGATAAAATTACATGATATAAAAGTATATTTTGTGATGCGCATGTGTTATTTGAATGCATAAACTATATATAAGATAGTGGGAGTTTAATTGGCGCGCCCGTGCATGATATATGAAATACACTTATGACACGTACTGTGAATACATAAGAAGAATTTGATAATAAATTATAATTACCAAGCTAATAATTTATTGAACTTATAAACCCTGTAACATGTGGTATAGAATGCGGGAAATATTATAAGAAATTAGTGACCAAAAGAATCGGCCGTCCCCGAAGATTATGGAGTCCAATTTTTCATCATATGGTATTGATTTTCTATTTCTCTTATTCGTCCAGATCTTCTCTATTACTCGAAAAATCATACTTATTATTGATTATATTCACCATTCTCTGATTTTCTTCTGTCTCTACTCACTGAGCTATTAAGCTCACCCCCTCCCAATTTCATGTTTTCAAGTCGCGTCATGGCAGAGGACCAACTTTAGATTTATGCATATTGTAGAAAATTTTGCTAATAATGAATGTATTGAGGATGTAATTTAGTTCTTATTGTATATGTCCATTATCCTACTTGATGTATACTTGTAGCAAGTGTTAGTATTGTGAGATGGATGTCTGAATCCATGAATTGTATGGAGATATGAGTTTAGTTATGATTATGATGAGTTGAAGTTAAAGATAATTTGACATTATAATGTGGATGCCGAGAGGGGTGCTCTCGAGTATTTAATTATTGTGTTTTCATATAAGTAGGCCGTTGTGAACCAAAATATTATTATGATTGCGTGGGTGATTATTGAGTTTGGTTTATATGCTTGGATTTAGGACAAGTAGGCTGGTGTTGGCCGAAATTATTGTGATACGAAATGTATATTTGGACATATCATTATTTACAAAGGAGGTGCTGCTGAAATTTTCAAGAATATTAGAGATGAGTATGATAATCTGTTGATCACTATAGATGTTTATGTAAATTGAGATTATTAGAATCTTGGACCGTTACATCATATATATAGTTTCATCAATGTCACCATTGAGAAAGGTTGTCTTAACATCCATCTGATGTAACTCAAGGTCAAAATGTGTAACAAGAGCTAAAATTGTCCTAAAAGAGTCTTTCGATGAAATCGGATAGAAAGTCTCTAAAAAATCAATGACTTAACTTTGAGTAAAGCCTTTCACTATAAGACGAGCCTTATATCTCTTCATATTACCTTCTAAATTTCTTTTGATTTTAAATATCTATTTGTAACCAATGGGCTTCTTACCTTTAGATAATGGGACAAGATCCCAAACTTGATTGTCTTGCATAAACTTATACTCTTCATTTATGTCATCTATTCATTTTTTAGAGTTTGAATCCTGCATGGCGTGATGAAAGTTGATTGGATCACCTTCCACCAATCCATCAGTGTCCTTATGTTTTTGGAGGAATACTATGTAGTCATCTGGAATAGCATTTCACCTCTCTCCTGTGGATCTCCTTAGTGGCATTTGTTTTTGAGGTTGTTGAGTTTGTTCTTCAGGAACAATTACCTCAACTTGAGTGGGAAGTTGTTCTACAGTATCTTGTTAAGATTCCATATTTGCTTCTAACAATGATAGGTATAGAAGCCTATACACTGTCAAAAGCAGTAGTAGGGATCGAAACTGATTCCTCCTCAAAGACAATATCTCTAACCTTATTTCCCGATTCCTTCTCAAAGACAATGTCTCTAACCTTATTTCTCCCCCCAAACTTAACATCCTCAAAAAAATATTGCAATTCTTGTTTCAAAAATTGACCTAATAGTGGGATCATAAAACTTGTAGCCCCTAGATTGCTCAGAGTAACCAATGAAGTAGCTGCTCACTATTTTGGAGTCTAATTTCTTTTCATTTGGCCTATAAGGCCTTGCTTCAGATGGACATCCCCAAATGTGAAAGTGCTTTAGATTAAGCTTTTGACCTGTCCAAAGCTCATAAGGTATTTTGGCAGCTGCTTTAGTTGGTACTCTGTTCAGGATATAAGCTGTTATTTTTATTGCTTCTCCTCAGAGTGATTCTAATAAGGTAGAATGACGAATGACTAATCATACTCCTCACCATATCCTTAAGAGTTATGTTTCGTCTTTCAGCCACACCATTCATGCTAGGTGAGCCTGGCATGGTGTACTATGGGACGATTCCATATTCCTCTAGAAAGTCATCAAATGGTCCTGAACGTTGTTCTCCTGAACCATCATATCTACCGTAGTACTCACCACCACGGTCAGATTTGATATACTTAATTTTCTTGTTGAGTTGAGTTTCAACTTCAGCTCTGAAAACTTTGAACATGTATAGGGACTCTGATTTCTCATGAATGAGATATAGGTACTCACAGCGTAAGTAATCGTCTATGAATGATATAAAGTATCATTGACTATTTCAAGAAGCCGTTGGGAATGGCCATAGATATCCGTATGTATCAATTCTAAGATGAGTGATGATCTATTGGCACCTAATCTTTTATGTTTGGTTTGTTTTATCTTGATACACTCAACATAGATATTTAAGTCTGAAAAATCAAGGGAATCCAAAATACCTTCTGACACAAGTCGTTTTACTCTAGATTTGGATATGTGACCCAAAAGCTTGTGACATAATCTTACTGAATATTTTTTTATTTAGCTTACATTTTGTACCACGTGAATCCATATGCATGGTTTCATTATATGATGCAATTGTGTCAAGCAAATAAAGTTGTCATAAATACTCAATGAATCAGTACTGATAGTATTTGAATTTAATGAAAGACTAAACTGATTGTTTTCAAATGAACAATGATAACCAAATTTGTCCAGTAAAGAAATAAAAACCAAATCCATCTAAATGACGGTACAATGAAAGTGTCTTTTAAGTCTAAATAAAGACCAGTTCCTGACAACAACCTAAAATGCCCTATTGCCTCAACTTCTACTGACTTTTTATCGCCCACAAAGATGTATCTTTCACGATCACTTGGCCTTCGATAGCTCTGGGAACTCTGTATAGAAACACTTATGTGAGTAGTAGAACCGAAGTCTAACCACCAAGTATTTTAAGTATTAAAGCTAAATTAACCTCAGAACAGACCAAAGTAAAGAACATACCCTTCTTAGCACGCCAAGCATGATATTTTATACATTCGTTCTTTACGTGTCCAGGTTTCTTACAAAAAAATAGTCTTCATTTTTCTAAGGTTTCTTTTGATGTGGACCCTTAGCAGCTTCATGCTTCTTTCTTTTCTTACTCTTATCCTTTGAGGTACTGGCCAGATGAACACTTTCAGATTTCTCATGCTTAAGCCTTTCTTCTTCTTGCACACAATATGAAATGAGCTTATTCAAAGTCCATTTCTCCTTCTGACAGTGATAACTGACCTTAAATGAACTGAAGTGTGTAGGAAGTGAAATCAATACCAAATGCACGACCAAGTCCTCAGACAACTCGAGCTTTAGTGCCTTAACCTAAGAAGCAACATGAAACATTTGCATGATATACTCCCTTATGTTTCCCTTGCCCTTGTACTTCATAGATATCATGCTAGCTAAAAGCGTGCTTATTTCAATCTTATCGTTCTTTGCAAAATATTTCTTAATTTTGGTAAAGAAATTTTTAGCCAAAGTTATCTCATCAGATACTGCACCTTGATAGGCTTTCAGAATGTGCTTTATGATCATCAGACTCATGAGATTAGAGTGTTCTCACTTCTCAAAGTTCTTCCTATCATCAGAAGAACTTTCAGCTGTAAGAGAAGCAGGTTGCTCTATCTATAATGCAAGATCTAGATCCATGCAGCCAAGAATGATTAAAACATTCTCTTTCCATTCCCTGAAGTTTGATCTATTAAGTATGGGAATACTGTTTGTGTTTGCAGATATAGCTGCAGTAGATATAATAGCTGTATAGAGAATAAATTAAATAAGATGCATGTTCATATCATAATCAAATAAATGACTTTTAAATTAAACAATTATGGAATACATCTCAAGATACCTAGAGCAACATTAATATCAAGTCTTTAAACAGTAATATTAACTTGTAAGTGGTGTACTAATCAAATGTTGACAATAAATCCTGTCAAATAATACATTTATCTTTGAATCAACTTATTATTCACATGAAAACTTTATAATTGTCACACACTTATCACCACAAGTGCGTATGCAATTTGGTCAAATATTATCCTTCTTTTAGGCCGGTTAATACTCGCATGAATTCACACACACAAATATCTCAATATTCTCAAAAAGCTAATCTACACAAGAGAGGTTACTTTGGCGACATCTTGTTTCAGTTAGTTTTTATCAAATGTTAGACAATCTCAATAATTTATTAGATGTACCCAGATTCGTTTAAAATTTTAAAAAGTCCCAAAATTGCTCAAAAAGGACCCAAAACTGCGTGACGCCCGGGCGCACCGCCTGGGCACCGCCAGAAGATGAGCGGCGCCCGGCCAGCCAGGCACGACCACGCCTGGTCTAGAATTTTTTTTAAAAAAAACTGAATCTAGATCTGAAAATTTTTTAAAATCGTAAATCTGAAAGAAAAAAAAACTAATCCAAAGTAATCATGCAATATGATTCATGAGATCTAATTTATATTTCAATCTCATGGAAGAATCAATAAAAATCTCAAAGTTTGAAATTTAATTACCAAATCTAGGAATCCTCAAAGGAGTGGCTCTGATACTAATTGTTGAAACTTGAATTAAATAAAAGGATTCGATCTACAATAATCATCCTTAGAATAAACATGATCAAGATCATAACTTTATCTTTAACATAGATCAAAACCCTAAGATATAGATCTAGTCTCCATGAAGATTTATAGATATGAGAAAATTAAAATAATAAAGGCGGAAGTGTACCTTGATCCATGATTTAATTTCTTGAATTGTTGGGATGGAGAAGGCCTTCTAAAAGATCCGTATTCCTCTAGTTGTTGAACGGATCTTAAAGAGAAGAAGAAGATACGTTCTTTTGGAGACCATGATCCCTTAAATAATAACTGATTCTATCAATTATTCTTTTTTCCAATTTGGTCCTTCATCACATTAGAAATTACATAATTATCTCTACCATTAAATCCATGACAATTTAATACCTATTAGTCCAATTATTAACTTTATTAGATCACGATTAATTTAGATTATACTTTATGATAGTCATACACATTGAATTCACATATATAAACTTACATATGTTGAATTATTTCCAACATATCATACAAATATAGCCTCATTTGTGTTCCACCGAATAATCGAATAAGCGACCAAATTGATTAAACTCATCTGTTGCTTTGTAGACAAAATGCTAGAGTTATGAGTAGAGAGTGTAAAATCTTGTTAGTAGAGTTTTTAAACTCATCGAAGAAGATAGCGCAGAGATCAGAGTACAACGGTGCAACATAGAAGACTAGACGCAGCCGAAGACAGAGGGTCGATCGATCGGACATGCACAAAAGTATCCACGAGAAGAAAGGAGGGTAGCGGTTAACCGCCAGGTCGATTGCCCGGAGGAACTGCTCAGCAAATACATGCCCAATCGACCAGCTAGAAGGCCAAACTGGCTCTGCACAGAGAGCGGTTGACGCCCGGTCATCCGCATAGAGTGCAGTTTTGACACTGCACAGAGTGTGTTAGACCGCCCGGTCGACCTCATGACATGTCTGGGCAGTTTCCTAATATGTTTCTGATTTGTTTCTGATTCATTTTCAGATCAATTGGTTTTATTTTCTTCAAGGATTCTCTGGCTATATAAAGAAGGGTATTGCTCCTGTTGTCTGTATCCTGTAATTGATTGATTAATAAGATCTCTTTTCCCTTCTGCCTCGAGGACGTAGGTAATTGCCGAATCTCATTAAATCTCTGTGTTCTCGCTTTCTTCCCTTTGTTTATTTGTTCACGAAATTGGCTTCTAGTCTCTGGTGTTGCTGCAATTCTCTGTTGCTTGGGTTCCTCGAATTCCAACAAGTGGTGTCAGAGCTTTTTGGGGTTTCGACGGAGAGTTGTTCAGGTGGAGAAAATCTCTATAGAGATTGTCTATAGTTTCATTCAGAGGTAAAGATCTGATCTTTCATATTTGAATTTGTTTTCACTAATTATTTTCCGCATTACTTTAAGAAATCTACTTAGGAGATGGCCGGAGATAGTCAATCATCAGTGAAATTCATGAGTCATCTTCTGACAAAGATTAATATCGTGAAGTTTGACGGCATGAACAATTTTAGAATGTGAAGGTGTGAAGTTATGGATGCCTTAACGGTATCAAACCTCAAAAACTCTCTATGTCCAGAAGAAAAGTCGGAGGAGAAATCCGAGAAGAACTGGGACAAGATGAATCGTACAGCGTGTGATGTCATCAGGTCTTGTTTGACACAAGACATCAAGTATCGTGTGTTGTATAAGACTTCCGCAAGGAAGATTTGGGAGATTGTCGAAGAGAAGTATCTGACAAAGAGCATCAAGACTTGATTGCATCTGAAGAGGAGGCTTTACCACTTCTAGTTGAAGAGAGGACTCTCCATTAATGATCACATGAATAACTACAAGAAGGTTCTTGCAGACCTAGTTAATGTGGATTTGGCGATCGAAGAAGAGGACAAGGCGTTGATTCTTTTGAATTCTCTTCCTGATGAAGATTATGAGACCTTCGTCCTAATCTTGATCAATAGTAAACAAACACTTAAGTATAGTGATGTGCTAGTTGCTCTTATGAATTACTAAGTGAGGATAAAGGACAAGCAGTATTCTTCCAAGAGTACATCAACAGAAGCGTTGGCAGTAAGAGGCAGGAGTTCAAGTTGAAAGAAAAATTGGTCGGGGTAGTTGAAATCCAGACCAGGTATCACAGATTTGAAGAAGTACCAGTACGGCTTCTGCAGAGAGTTAGGGCACTAGAAAATTGATTGTCCAAGGATCAAAGATAAGAAGACAGAATTGAAGATTGAGGCAAATCTTGCAAGGGTTATCAATACCCAATCGGATAGTACTTCACAGGTAGGTGGATCGACTCTGACTCAATGGTATTCTCTTTCTCAGTCACTTCCTACTACTAGGGTGATTTTAAGCAGATGCTAGATACAAGAGCTACCTATCATGTGTCTCCTAACAGGGATTGATTTTCTAACTTTAAGAAACTAAATGTATATTCTGTTGTCATGGATGATGATCGTCCATGTAACATGGAAGGGATAGGACTGGTCCATGTCAAGACATTTGTTGGGATTGTGCGAGAATTGAAGGAAGTGAGGTATGTACCTCAACTGAAAAGAAATTGATTGGTCACTAATATTGCATTATTTATTATCAAATTTTTCACATTTATTTCGTAATAAATCCTGCTATTTAATTATTTTTTTGTCTAATGATCTGCAGGCCTTGATTAATGGAGAAGAAAGAAAAATGAGCCCAAAAGCCCAATTTAATTCAGATTTAAATTAGTTTATTTCATAAAAGAAGATTAAGGCAAAATACTAAAGATCCCAACATCAAACTGAAAATCTGATTGAATCATATCAGGAAACAAATTCAGATTTTAGAGGATTTATTTTCACAACTGAAGATTGAGTTATATATTCTAAAGATCCCAATGTCAAACTGGAAATCTAACTGGATCAAATAGGATATCAGAAGAAACAACTCCATAGGCTCATGGATCTGGTTCTATGGCTAGATCCTGGCCGCAGAAATGCGATCAAAGCCACGTTTTCGTGGCTCGATAAGATCAGTTAGGGGGAGCGTTTGCTCTCCCTATCTTCGTACTCCTCTTCTCCTTCCATTTATCCTATAAATACTACAACTTCAGAAGACAAATGTGCATCACTCCAGCAGAGAGTTAGACTTAGACTGTTACTTTAGTCTAATTTAGGGTTTTTCTTTTCAATGTAATTTTATGTTTTCTTTATATGATTAGAGAGAGTTTCATGAGTAAAAGAGAGAGTTGCATTGAGAGTGACAGTCAATATAATTTTTCTCCTTTTTCCTCATTGTTACTCAATTTAATTGATCATTGTTTTTATGTTAATTCTTTTTCTTGTTTTTGTTGTACTTTTCTCTGAGGTGACCTAGAATCCAAATGAATCTAATAGCCTTAAATATGCATTGCCCTTACAAGTGCCACTGATGGCTTATGATGATGGATATCTATTTCTAAGCATGTAATAATTATGCATTATTTTATGCTTGCACTTTTGTTTGATAACCAATTTGGAATGGGGAAGATCCTATACGCTATGCTGTGATCGCCTTCAGCCCAAGATAAGTCGTTGCGACGGATCCAAGGTAAAGTAAGCGCCGAAGATGTAAGTAAACTTTTATGTCCTTTTCTTTCTTTTCCTAGTTTAAAAACATCTTAAAAACCACAAAGATTTTCCCTATTTTATTTTTCTTCTTTCCTTTCTCTTTTTAACTTAGTTCTTCTTTTAACTTTAAAATGATTTCAACTAAACACGAACACCATCTTCTTCTTTTATCTTCTTCTCTTTTAATTAGACTCTTTTCGGTTCTTTTATATTTAAACTAAGAAGAAATATTTAACCGAATTTAATAATTTAGAGAAGTTTACTAAACGCTTTCATCATAGTTCCTCCTTGTGGATCACGACTCGCATAACCACTGAAAGTACACCTAGAGGGGGGGTGAATAGGTGTAAGACTAATCTAAGAACAAATAATGTGGAATTAAAAACTAAATGCAACACACTTAGTGTAACCAAAGAGTGTAGCCGAATTCCCGGTGAAGAGTTCTGGACTATCTCCTCTAAATTCCTCTAAATAAGAGTTGAGGTGCTATATGAAGATCTCTTGGTTGAACACAAGTATGGGCACACAATCAAACCAAGCATGTATGTGATATGAACAGTATGAATAATGCAATGCAAGAGAGAGAGTTAGAGATAGTGGATCAAACACAAACACAAAGATATGTTTCGAGGTTCGAGCACCCAGCTCTACGTCCCCGCCTTCACACAGAAGGATTTCCACTAACTCGTCCACACAGGACTTCCCACATAGGGAACCTCCACTGAGAATTTGAGTAAATACAATTTGGGAGTACCAACTCCTTTCTTAACAATACAACCTCTACACTTAGAGGCAAGGCGCAAAGCCAAACAAGATCAACTTCACAATTGAGGGATAGGCACTTAGCCAAACAACAATCAACCTCTCACTAGAGGGATTAGGTTCAAAGCCAACACCAACAACGATCACCTCACACTTGAGGGATTCCAACACAACCTCTACAATCATCTCTCACTAGAGAGATATCAACACAATCACCTCTCACTAGAGGGATGTCACAAAGTAAGGAGGGTTACAACACTTGGTGGTCTTTCTCAACCACAAACCAATTTTCCCACAAGATAATGATCCTAATAGATAGGATAGATAGATAGCTTAAGTATGAGAAAATAAAGAGTTTGTAAATCAAAATCACAAAGAAAAACTCTAGGGAAAAACTCTAGATAGAAATATAAATGAAGATCAAATCAATTCCCAAAGACTTTTCTTTTCTTTGATTTTTCCAACCCTTTAAAACAAAATAAAGATCAAATCTTTAAGCCCAAAACTCTTTTAAAAACTTGCTGTAAAACACTTGTAAAGATTGAAAATTTTACTCTCTAAAAACTTATGTCAAACAGCTCAAGAAATGGGGTATTTATAACCCCAAATGAAATCTGCCCGTTGACAGCAGGAAAGGGCAATTTTGCCCTTCCGGTCGACCGCCCGGTCGACCGGCCCAACGGTTATTTTTATGACCGTTGTGCCTCCGGTCAACCGCCCGGTCGACCGGGACTGGATACAGAGAGCAGCAGCTCTCTGCCAGTCGACCGGCCAGTCGACCAGGGCCATTTCCAGAGAGCAGAGCTCTCTGGACGGTCGACCGCCCGGTCGACCGGCCCACCAGCCTAGGCTGCGTGCACGTCCTGTGCACGTTGATCGACCGGACCAGTCGACCGACTTCTGCTATGGTCGACCGGTCCGGTCGACCAGCAGACAGCCAGGTCAAACTTTAAGGGATTGAAAACTTGGGTTTTTCCTTCTAAAAAATCCTATAAAATACATATAAATTTCACAAAAAATCAGTTCTTATTAGATCTTTAAAAATAAATATGTGTGAAAAAAATTCAACACATATTTTAAACAATTTGAACCATTTTTGTTCTTGAAAATTTGTCTTAAACCAAAATCCGTATTTTTCAGAACTTGAATTTTTGAGATGGAAAACCGTTTTCTCTAAAACTCATGTAAATACAAAAACATGATATTGAAACAACTTTTAGGCATGTTGTATATGGATAGAATCTAATATACATGAAAGATATTATATCTATGTTTTTGACATAAGTTTTGTTTAAATATAAAACTCCAAACTCATGAAGTAGACTATCAAAATAAGTTTTTCTAAATAGATGAAGCATAGAAATATATAGATCAAATCTAATATACATTAAACTATGTAAACTTATTTTGATTCAATCTATTCATGAAAATCATATATATAAAAAACTGAAACCGGTTAAACCAAAAACCAAAACATGAAACTTTAAACTTGTGTGTATTGTGAACTTGAGCATATCAACACTATCTAATCTTTAACACAAGATCTAAACCATAAACTAGACAAACTGAGGTCTTCTTGTAGAATTCCTTCTCCAAGTCGACTCGATCCAAACACGATCCAACGAGCTTGACTCCAACCGAGTGCTAGATGCGATCTTGACGCTCGAGCTCTTAAATTACCATGTGAAAGCTCCAAAACACCTTTGTTGAAACTAATCACCTACTAATATCTTGGTTAAATATCTGAAACTAAATATCACAAGATTATTAGTAAACTATAACTACATGAGTTAATCATCATCAAAATTAGAGTGAAGGGTCTCTGGGCTAACAATCTCCCCCTTTTTGATGATGACAAAACTCATGGAGTTATATATGCATGGATTAAAGTTAAGCTTCATAGAAGCTCCCCCTTAACTCATGCATAGCAATAAACAATAAAGATATGTCATGAATGCTCAGCATAAATATGCGTAAACATGATATTTGATACTAATGAAATAAACATGCTCTTGATACCATTTTTAAAATAAAAATGTTCTTAAAAAAATGTAAAAAAAATGTTGCTCTTGATACCAACAAAAGATGCTCTTGATACCAATGATAAGAGATAACAAATTTAAATAAACATGCATATTAAACAAGAAGTAATCATGCATATTAAACTCTAAAATATCTCTCCCCCTTTTTGTCAATTCATCAACAAAGGGGTACAAACAATAAAGGGCATAAATAATATTTTTCTTCCTTTTTACATAAATCAAACAATAAAGGTATGCTATATACATTCATGAAGAGGAGAGACGTGAAGTTAACTCCCCTTGCATACATGCATTTATATGAAAAGAGATGACTAAACCATAACCACATAAAGCATAATATACAATGTATAAAAGGAGATATGAAGCTCTTACTACACACGTGTACTACATACCAAAGAAAGGTCAATCACTTCAATATGACATACACTCAACATGAATCTATATAAAGAGAAGATGTTAAGCTTCCCTTGCATATAAGCAATACAAATCAAAACATTATGATACCAATTGAAAATTTTATCAATTTAGTATGAAGGTATACATCGAAACATCATGATACCAATTTATGATACCAATTGAAAATAAACTAAACATTTTGAAGAAACCAACAAAAATTTTGATACCAATTGAAAGATATAAATATATAGGAGCGTAGGAAACCAATTGAAAACTAAGATATCAATTTTTCAACATAAAGAGTGGGAGTAAGATACCAATTGTAAACAAAACCGATTGAAAGTTAAAATATGAATTTTCTCCCCTTTTATGAAATACTAATGAAAACGATGCATAAGCTTGTATAAGATACCAATTGAAAAATAATTATCATTAAGGACTAAATCAAGCTTAGCATAACCATAATTTGTACTTTAAGATGTAAAGATATAGTAAGCACAATCAAAATACATATATATGTATGAAAAATTAAATACCAATCGAAATTGATACTATTTGAAGTTGAAGCATACATATATAGAAACAAATATGAGTATACAAAATAAATATCAATTGTGATACCAATTGAGAACTCAATGAGGATCAAGTGTATAACTCATAAAGATCACCCTATTCATGCACATGTTAAAATGATTTTCAATTTAAGCATACAAGGCATGGTTGCCCATCTAGCCACCCTTCGATGGAAGGGATTTTCAAAAATAAGTTTGAAAATAATTTTAGCATAATTGAAAACTCTTCCAAAATGAAGAATACGCAACTAGTTTTATGAAAAACTTGAAAACTAGTACGAAATCCTTCAAGTAAGGAATAAACAATAACATATCCATGAAAATATGAAAATCACACAATCATCAATACTCAAATAGCAATAAAGCTCATATAATCTCATGAAAACAAATCATGAGTAAACATTAAATGTAGAGTGTAAAAAGTTTTGTAATCAACAAAAGTCATGGAATAAGGCATTTAAGCTCAATATGAAATTCCTTTATAAAAAGCATGAAAATTAATAAAAAAATTTAATTTTCATTAAACAATACTAACTCCAAGGCATATGTATGTTTTGTCTAAACTAGACGTATATATACATACCCAAACACAATTGAGTCTATAAAAGAATATTGCATGAAAGACAAATGACTTAAGGTTATACATGTATACCAATAGTTTTGGCAAACTTAACATATACATGAAGTTAAACACATATTAATGAAAACATGTACAAAATAGGGAATACAAGTCAAAATGCAAGAATCATCAAAACTAGGCTATACTAGTACATCTAATGAGTATAAATCAGTAATCAAGCACAAACATATAATATTCTATTTGTGGCACACAAGTTGTACAAGTATATACACAAGTTTTAATGAAGGGTTACATATAAACATGTAATCATAACATGAAGTATAAAACAAAATATAAGTCAAAAAGATCATTATGTAAATGCACATGTCTTAGATCTATGATATACACAATAGCTAAACAAGTGTGAGAACACAAAATATAGATCCATATGAACATGGGTGTATCTCAAATATTATACATGTATATCACTAATCTAAATTTCATGACATTTAACATAATAATCAAAAACATGCTAAAAATCAATACCATAAAAGTATGTAAACTAAATGGGAGTTAGAGATTGTTACCAAAATCATGAGGGTAAATCTCTAGGCTCCAAACCAAGGTGGTCCTCCCACCAAACTCCTCTTGAAAGTGATGCATCCAAAATAGTCACCATTAAGCTCGGAACGCATCCACCTCAAGGCACCATCACTCTCACGTCATGTGAGAGCCCACACCTACATCAAATATCAAGGGGTGAATTTTGGTACCCATACTCTTTTGGGTCCATGGGGTTTAGCTCCTTTCCTAACCCAAACAAATCTATTTGCAAAATTTTCATTATGTATCCTATCATAACAAAATCTTGCAAGGTGGCCCTTACGTCCACAATGTGTATAAGTATACACATGAGCATACATAGTGTTATGTGTCTGAATGTGAGGAGCATGTGTATGCCGTGTATAGTGTGCATGCATAGGTGGAACTTGTTTCTTTCGAAATATAGATTCCAAACGTGTGTGATTCATGGCACATTGGCTCAAAGTGGAGCCCAAACAATCAACATTCTTCTTCAAAATATTTATATCATTTTCAATGTTAGAAGAAGAGGTGCATACAATAGATACACAAGGTGGTGAACCATGGCAAACATGTGTGTCAATATCAATTTTTAAAGATTTATTTTCATTAGAAATTAAATCCAATTCTTTTGAAATAGAAACAATTTTGTTTTTCAAAGAATTATTCTCTTTTAAAACAAAATCAAGTTTTGAAGTTAAAGTCTTATTTTTCTTCAAAACATTTTCACAATCATTTTTACTTTTCAAAATTTCATTTTCTTTTAGAGCAAGTTCAAGTTGGGATTTCAATGAGTCACGTTCATTTGAAATCTAAACCTTTTCTTGCAAAACAACATCAATTTTAGAAGACAAATTTTTATTTTCTTCTTCTAGTGTAAAATTTTTCTTTTTCAAAAGTTTATATTTTTCTAACAATTTTTCACAAACAATTGATAGTTCTTCATTCAATGCATCAGGATCAACATAATCATCACCTGAAGAACTAGCACAATCATCTAGTTGAGTTTCCGAATGTACCTCAAGGAAGTCATTCCCTTGGACCATGTAGCAATGTTGTTCAGATTCATCCTCAGTAGATTCCTTCTCCACAATGTTTGACGTTTGAAGCTTTGGAGAGGTCAACGTGTTCCACACTGCAAAGACAAAATCACAATGAGAAACTATTCACAAATATTCTTTGCTTAATGTGCTTCTAAGTGCCGTTAGAGCTTGTGCATTGGCCTCTATATGCTTGCTATTATCAGGATAAGATTTCTTGTAGCAGGAAGGAAAACATGCAAACATATGGTCTTGAGATACATACTCATCTTAATCTTCCATACGTCGATGTTAGAAACATCAAACATAGGAGGGGTCATGAAATCCATGAGTGTAAACAATATAAGTGTGCAAATGCAAATCTAGATTAGCAAACCAAGATCTCACTCCTAGATGGTTAAACCTAATATCAGGAGCGTAGGCTCTGATACCAATTGAAAGTACACCTAGAGGGGGTGAATAGGTGTAAGGCTAATCTAAGGACAAATAATGCGGAATTAAAAATTAAATGTAACACACTTAGTGTAACCAAAGAGTGTAGCCAAATTTCTAGTGAAGGGCTCTGGACTATCTCCTCTAAATTCTTCAAAATAAGAGTTGAGGTGATATATAAAGCTCTCTTGGTTGAACACATGTATGGGCACACAATCAAACCAAGCATGTATATGATATGAACAATATGAACAATGCACAATGTAAGAGAGAGAGAGAGTTAGAGATAGTGGATCAAACGCAAACACAAAGATATGTTTCGAGGTTCGAGCACCCAGCTCTACATCCTCGCCTTCACAAAGAAGGATTTCTACTAACTCGTCCACACAGGACTTCCCACACAGGGAACCTCCACTGAGGATTTGGGTAAATACAATTTGGGGGTACACAACTCCTCTCTCAACAATACAACCTCTACACTTAGAGGCTAGGCACAAAGCCAAATAAGATCAACCTCACAATTAAGGGATAGACACTTAGCCAAACAACAATCAACCTCTCACTAGAGGGATTAGGCTCAAAGCCAACACCAATAATAATCACCTCACACTTGAGGGATTCCAACACAACATCCACAATCACCTGTCACTAGAGGGATATCAACATAATCACCTCTCACTAGAGGGATGTCATAACGTAAGGAGGGTTACAACACTTGGTGGTCTCTCTCAACCACAAACCAATTTTCCCACAAGATAATGATCCTAATAGATAGAATAGATAGATAGCTCAAGTGTGAGAAAATAAAGAGTTTGAAAATCAAAATCACAAAGAAAAACTCTAGGGAAAAATTCTAGATAGAAATGTAAATGAAGATCAAATCAATTCCCAAAGACTTTTCTTTTCTTTGATTTTTCCACCCTTTAAAACAAAATAAAGATCAAATCTTTAAGCCGAAAACTCTTTCAAAAACTTGTTGTAAAACACTTGTAAAGATTGAAAATTTTACTCTCTAAAAACTTATATCAAACAGCTCAAGAAATGGGGCATTTATAGCCCCAAATGAAATCTGCACGTTGGCAGCAGGAAAGGGCAATTTTGCCCTTCCGGTCGACCGCCCGGTTAACCTTCCCACCTGTGCACGTCGGTCGACCGGACCAGTCGACCGACTTCTGCTACGGTCGACCGGTCCTGTCGACCGGCAGACATCCAGGTCAAACTTTAAGGGATTGAAAACTTGGGTTTTTGCCTTCTAAAAAATCCCATAAAATATACATAAATTCCAAAAAAATCAATTCTTATTAGATCTTTGAAATATAAATATGTGTGATAAAAATTCAACACATTTTTGAACAATTTGAACCAATTTTGTGTTTTGAAAATTTGTCTTAAACCAAAATCCGTATTTTCCAAAACTTGAATTTTTGAAATGGAAAACCGTTTTCTCTAAAACTCATGTAAATACAAAAATATGATATTGAAACAATTTTTAGGCATGTTGTATATGGATAGAATCCAATATACATGAAAGATATTATATCTATGTTTTTGACATGAAATCTAAAAATAAGTTTTGTTTAAATACAAAACTCCAAACTCATGAAGTAGACTATCAAAATAAGTTTTTCTAAATAGATGAAGCATAGATGTATATAGATCAAATCTAATATACATTAAACCATATAAACTTGTTTTGATTCTATCTATTCATGAAAACCATATATATGAAAAATCGAAACCGGTTAAACCAAAAACCAAAACATGAAACTTTAAACTCGTGTGTGTATTATGAACTTGAGCATATCAACACTATCTAATCTTTGACACAAGATCTAAACCATAAACTAGACAAACCGAGGTCTTCTTTTAGAATTCCTTCTCCAAGTTGACTCGATCCAAACACGATCCAACGAGCTTGACTCCAACCGAGTGCTAGATGCGATCTTGACGCTCGAGCTCTTGAATCACCATGTGAAAGCTCCAAAACATCTTTGTTGAAGCTAATCACCTACTAATATCTTGGTTAAATATCTGAAACTAAATATCACAAGATTATTAGTAAACTATAACTGCATTAGTTAATCATCATCAAAACTAGAGTGAAGGGCCTCTCGGCCAACAACCACATGCTATAGCGATCGTATTGAGAATCCCTAGCACCATTTTCAAACTTTATATTTTTCTGTGCAGGTTTCATCTCGATCAGAAATCTTATCTCTGTTGGTGCCTTGGAAGCATTAGGTCTTAAAATATCTATTAGAGATGGTGTTCTCAAGATAATTAAAGGATTGATGGTTGTTTTGAAGGGTGTTCAATGCAATAACACTTACTACCAAAGGGTCGTACGATTACATGGCAAGTGGCGGCTTCTACAAATTCAGATAATGATTGCACCCAACTCTAACATATGAGGCTCGGACATACAGGAGAAAAATCTTTACAAGCTCTTGCAAAGCAATGTTTATTGAAAGGTGTTAGTACCTGCAAATTGAAATTTTGTGAACATTGCGTCATCAGAAAGAAGATCAAGGTGAGATTCGACATCGTGACTCATTGCACCAAAGGCATTCTGGGTTATGTTCACACAAATGTCTAGGGACCTACCAAGACGGCATCTATTGGAGGTAACCATTACTTTGTATCATTTATAGATGATTACTCTAGGCGGTGTTGGGTATATACCATGAAGCACAAAAGGGAAGCCCTGGAGTTATTTGTGGAGTGAAAGAAAAACGTGGAGAAGACTAGGGAAGGAAGATTAAGGTACTTCGTTAAGACAACGGAAGAGAGCACACAAGCGATCCTTTCCTATAGCTATGACGCGATGAGGGCATAGAAAGGCACTTCACAGTAAGAAAAATATCGCAACAAATGGAGTGGCTGAAAGGATGAACATGACATTGCTAGAGAAAGTCCGGTGAATGTTTTCCAACGTCGGCATATCAAAATCCTTTTGGGTTGAGGCATTGGCGCATGTTTGTGTTTGGACACATATATTACATAAATATTATTACATTCCTACATATATTCTGTAATGAATATTGTAAATAACTTGTTTTAATGTCCTAATTCATGTAGAGTATGATAGGGAGAAGATAATCATGAAATTTATCTAATTAAATTCAAAAGTTCAAAAGAAAAGGGATTGATTCAAATCCAAAGGTTCTAGAACTATCTTATCTGAAAACTGGATATATCAGATAACATAATATTATCTAATTTCAAGGGAAAATGGATTGTTTAAAACCCTATTGGTTTTACTAAAGATAAATGAATATCTTATCAATTCTAGAAGACAAACTGAAAATCCAAGAGGATAAATGCATAGAGAGAAGATCAACGGATGAGATGAAGCAATTTAGATTCAAATTCAGGTTGGATATAGTTTAGCATCTTAATCATAACTTTTACTATTAAAACTCAAATCTGATGATTCAAGATGCTACAGAATGAAGACTTAAAGGGCTACAATTCTTCTGTTGATCATTATTTCTAATTTTATCATTTAATAAGTGATATTCAGTAATGAACACGCCAGTAAGTTGCAGATCAGAATTGAATTTCTGGATAAATCAAATCAAGTGTGGAGATAAGGGGAGAATTTAAATTCAGAAATATCCAGCTCTTCCTATCATCATACACTTTCCATCCCTCTTATTTTCTCCTATAAATGCCCTCATACCTCGAAGGCAGAAAGAGCACCATTTCAGAGAGAGGTTTTAGTTTAGGTTGTTCTTTTCTTCTTCAATGTAATTTTTATTTTTTGTATTTTCTTTTAGGTTAGAGAGAGTTACATGAGAAAAGAGAGGAAGAATTATTACAGAGTGACACTATTATAATTCTTTTTTAAGAGACTTATATTGAAGGTGACATCAATGGAGTTTTCCCACTTTTCTTCATTGTACTCAATCTGGCCAAGCACCATGTTCAAGTTACTTTTCTATTTGCTTTGCTTTATGTCATACTGAGGCAAGTCTTTCTTATGATTTAATGGTGGAGTGATCGGGGGAAAACTGCGCACGAAAAATATATGTTTTGAAATCAAGAGTTAAAGTGTGTGTGTGTGCTTTGGCTTCCTCGATACTTCCGTTATAGCATAGAGGTTAAAACGAGTCAAATCCACAAGGACGAGAGGTGATAGAAGCTTACATGGTATGTTCACGTGTATGTTAAAAGTTCTTCAATTTTGAAAGAATGAAAAGAAAAGAAAACAAAGAATAGAAAGAGAAGAGTACCGTAAAACACGAAGAAGTGAAAAACATAGAAGAAATGGTGTTTGTGATTTTTATTTGCATATTTAAAATAAAGTAAAAAGATAAGAAAACTCATGGTTACTAACTACTAATGGCTCCACTAATCATGCTAACCTCTTAGTGATAGTTTCCTCGCATGTATCCTTAGCCATCACTATTCCTTGGTTCAAGAGTGTTTCAAAGCATGACCCATACGATAACTTTCACATCCAAACTCAACACAACAAGTGCAAGTTACACTTAAACCATCAAAACTAAATAAGAGTAAGCATGGAGTAAAGTAATGTTAGCTTGTTAGAGTGTTAGAATCCATCATCATGATCTATCAATGACTCTTACAAGAGCAAGGCCAAGTAGAGGCTATTAAATTCTTGTAGATTATCATGTAAGAAGTTAGCAAGTTAGTGGTTAGTAGTTAGTTGCCATGAGAGAAAATTAGCTAAACATGTAAAAGGAGTTAGAGAGAAGAAAATAAAGAGAGATAAAGAGAGAACCTTTCATAGATTGTCACCATCTATTACAAGCACTCTTACTTTCCAATCATGTACCACTCTCTCTCCTATACAAAATCTAAAAGAAATAGAAAATACAAACAGGAAGAAGAAGAAGAACTAACCTAAACTACCCTAAACTACAACATGGAAAGAAAACTACACTACTCTCTGGATATCTTCCTGAAGAACCCCCAAGGGGGATATTTATAGGCACCATGGGGGCAACCCCTGGCCCAAGACGCTTGCGCGGCGCACGCAGCGCCACCTGCAATGCACTGTCGTGTCGGTCCCCTGTCTGTTGCATGTTCTAGTTTCTGGTTTTGGACCCCTGATTTTAAAGAATCACCCTCCTAGGTCAATGGCTATCTTTATAGGCCTTTAATCATCCATTAAATGGTGATTTTGGGTCTTATTCTTCATTTCATGCCATGGACCTAGAAACATACAAGAGAGGTATTATTAGTAAAATTAAATATTAAATAAATGTGAAGATGTGGTATGAAATATGCAGTTTTAGCAGAATTTAACAACACCACCACAATCTCTTCTTCTACCATCTCCTTCTTAACTTAACATAATAATTTTATTTTCTTTTTATAAAATTGAGAAGATAAATATTAACTAGTTTCGATAAATTAAAAGAGAGAAACTTACACAACGCTTTCATCGCTGTCCCTCCCTGTGGATCATGACCCGTTAGCCCTAGGCTACATGGTATAATTGAGGACCTAACACTGTTCTAAATTTCTTTATTTTTTTGTGCAGGTTTGGCTCGATCATAATTTTGGCGCCGTTGTCGGGAAGGGACGGTAAGTTTTCTTTCTTTTTAATTTACTTTAACGAATTGATCCTTTTTTCATTGTTTTGATGTGCAGGGCTAATTACACAAAATTAGGAGCTACAGTGGATATACTGCTACTCTGTGCCTCTGTCCAAGAAAGCAGAGCATCAAAGCCCAAAACTGTGGTGGACTACTAACTGTAGTTTTTAGCAGGTTGCTTTTCAGAGATTAGCTCTCTGCAGTTATTAGTTTATCTATTTAACTCACATTGTACATATTTCTAATCAACAGTAACTTGTTGCTTTTAAACGCTAAAAAATGTTTAGACTCCTACATCTTAGGGCATCTGTCTATTTCGTTTCTTTATATTACTGTTGAAGAGTGCTGGAGCAAAGGTATATGTGCATTGCATATAGTTTAGGAAACATATTTTGAGTGATTCATATTGCATGAATGTTACCTTTTGCTTTATACTTGTACACTGCACTACAAAGACTAAGGGCATATCCTTAAACGAGATAAGGTGGGGAAATCATTACCCTTCCTTAGCCCAAAAATCATCTCCTCACTCACTAACCCAACCTAACAAAAATTAAGTAGATATTAGCTTAGGGACACCTCGGATTCAAATAGGGATTGACCTAAAGGGGAAGTTGTTAGAAGTTGACTCTTGCCAAATCGGTGTCTAAGGTTGGGGATTGAGAGGTGAAACCCCGAAGGCTGGTGGTTTGACATAATTAGGCCCATTGCTTAGGCACGGATACCTCCCACCAATCTTGCCCCTACTTAGCCGATTAACTTGTGATCAGGTTCTGCAATATACCTCCTGTGGATAATCAACAGTTAGAAGTCATCTAGGTCTAAGCTCTACCCTAATATAGGTTAGATTTTTCTTTATTTTCTTGCTTGTTTATCTGTTTGTTTTTGTGTGTTCTTGTGAAAATGGATTATAATTACAATTATTTTGATTATAACTCAAATCCATATTTCACCCCAACCTCTTTCAATTCAGATATTTCCAACCCGGCATTACATAACTCTAACCAACCAAGTATGCCAGATTGGTCTTATCCGAATCAATATATGCCCAATCCCAGTACTATGAACAAGAATGGGACAATCATCACCACTCTTCACCGAGTCAGTGGGGACACACCCCCGAGTCTTACTATCAGCAACCTTACCAACAAACAGCTTCATATAATCCATACCAAGACCAACCTATAGAAGAGGAATCTTCTTTAGAAAAGACATTTGAAGCTTTTCTTGAGTCCACACGACAAGTACAAATCATAGCGGACCTAATTCTCCAAAACAATTCCCTGTTGGCCCAAGGTTACAATCACCCGTGTTTAGTGTGTTTTGATGATTACAAAACATATTAGTTATTTGTACTAATAATATTTGTTGTTTAAGTGTGTTTCAGGTTCTAACTCAACTAGAAGGGTTCTTCCCTAAAGGAGAGTATTTTGGACTCAAGTCAACTCAAATTGGGCTCAAGAATCAAGTTTTGAAGATCATATAGTGAAAGCCCTCTTGAAGCACTTGTAGTACTTAGAACCAATGTAAGAATTAGATTGTTAAAGTTTGAGTTTTGGAAATTGGCTCTAGGATACACACACACATTTTTTTAATACAAGTTTTCAAGTTAAAGTTTTGTTTCTAAGTTTTTCTTATGACTTGACAAATATACATGACTCCAAGTTTTACAAAGACATATATCATTTTTAAATCATGTATACTCTTTTCATCATGATACTTAGATACTCCTTACTTCAAAATATTTTTTTTACAACAAAAAATTCCAAGTCCTGCTGCTGTTTTTCTGTTTCAGGCTTGACCGCCCGACCGCCCCGTCGACCGGAGCCTGTATCCAGGACGTGCACGTTTGTGCACGTCTGTCGGCCGACCGCCGGGGTCGACCGACTGTCTGCAGTTGCTCTCGGGTTTTCTGGGTCGACCGCCCGGTCGACCGCCCGCAGAACACTTCGTTTTGTCTTAGAGGACGGTCGACCCGACCGGTCGACCCGACCCCAACGGCTCTTTGCCAGCAGAGCTGGCGGCCGACCGGCCCGGTCGACCGCCAGGCCTGCAAAAGCCCAACGGCTCTTTCCTCTTTTGTGAAATTCTGAAATCTGTTTTTAGACTGTTTTTTTTGGCAGACTTTTTCAGGGTTTTACAGATCTTTTCCAGAGCAAATAAGGTTAAAATAAATTAGTTTTAGCCCTTTTCTCTCCCTATAAATAGAGGAGGAGAGTCTCTTGAAAAAACCAAGAAAAACCAAGAAAAATCCTCAAGTTTTCATAGTTTTCAAAAAGAAAAGAAAAGTGTTTTAAGCTCTCCATTTCCAACTCTTTCTTGAGCTTGTTTTTTAGTTGTGTTCCTTTGCAAAAATCATCTCTACAACTGAGTTTTTCTCACTACACTTCTTAGAGCCAAAAATTCCCTACTCAATCTATAAGGAAGTTGTAAAAGAGTGAGAGTTTGTAAAAGAGTTTAAGTGATCTTGTTGTGATCACTTTGTTACTTGTTCCTCTTCTTATTCTTGTGAAGACACCTCTTCGGTAGAGGTTATTGTACTTGGTGGAGCTCGGTGCTCGGGTCTTCGGTAGACCGTTGTAATCGTCCTCGATGGATAGTGGAAACCCTTCACGGAGGTGAAGACGAGGAGTAAAGCGGTGGCTCGAACCTCGAAACAAACATCTTATGTTTGCGATTGCCTTGCGTCCATTTTTACTCTAAATTTCTCTTGCACTCTATTGCTTTCAATTACTTGCTTGAGATCTAGTTTTCTTTCCTTGTGTTATTGCTTGTGATACTTGTGATATAACTTGTGTGCATTTTATCATTGCATATTATTCATTATTTGATCGATCAATTCTCATACAACAAGGTTGCATTGCGCACCTCTAACCCATTCAAGGGGATTGGGAGGAAGGAGTTCAGAACCTCCACGGGGTATTCGGCTCTTAGTCTTGTTTTGAGAGATCGTTGCATCATTCGTTCTTCTTAGTATTAAAAAGATTGTTAGATTAGCAATTACACCTATTCACCCCCCCTCTAGGTGTTTTTCATTCCCAAATCCAAGATCCTAACTCTAATTTCCAACAACCACAACAAGAAGAACCTCTTGACTTAGAAAAGAATATGGAATTAATGATTCACTCCCAAAATGATTGTATTCAATCTCAAACAGATTTTCTCAAATCTCTTAATAGGCTAGAAGCAAAAGTGAGTCATTTGGTCAACGCAATTAATAATAGGAATGAGAAAACTCTACCTAACACATTTTCAACTATTTTGATTCTCCTAACCATATTGATGAAGAATCATGGTATCTTGGAGATTTTAATCAAGATTTAATTTCACCACATAATTTTGAACCTGACCAATATCAACCCATTGATAAATTGGCAAGTTTTCATTTTAATAAGATTGAACTTGAAGATGAATGTGACACCGATTCTCAATATTATGATTCAGTTTCATTTTTTGAATCTATGTTGACTCCGGTATCCTTTCCTGATTCGGACCTAATTCCGACGCCAACACTGATTTCTATCCCTATAGAGCTTGAACATGAACCACTTATTTTGGATAGTCACATTCCATTATTGAAAAATGAATGTGAACTTCAATTCTATGATTTGGACCAAACTCATGAACCAACTCCGACTCTCGAACCTAAATTTGATTTGAATTTTATTCCCGAGTCAGTATCAGTTCCTATTCCTTTTAATGTTGAGCCAAAATCATCCATTCAACAAAACTACATTCCACTGTTGGACCAAGGTTTAGATCAATATGACTCCGTGATGATGTCCCAAGATTGGTCATATAACCGAAAAAATTTCATGCTAAGATATTGCATGATCATATTCATATTGGGGATTATAATAGGACAGAGGTGATGAAGGTGGGTCCTATGAAAATCCACAGTATCTATATTAGGCAGAAACGCTTGCCCAATGAGACCACCACCGGAACCACCACCTTAGGGTGACAATTTTCCTTTCTTTCTCTTTTTTCATGTATTATTGCATTTCATTTATACATTGAGGACAATGCATGAGTTAGGTGTGGGGGAGGGTTTACTAACATACTAACTTCACTAATTTACAAACTTTTTGAAAATGGAAATTAATATATTGAATTATTTTATAAGAATTAAGTTAATTTTAAGAAATAAGAGGATTATAATTAGGATTTCTAATACTTGGTCAAAATAAAATTATTTGTTTGATTTTGAGGTTAGGAAGAAAAATTGAAAAAGTAATTTAGTTTTAATTTTTACCTTGATGAAATATGCATACTTTATACACTTACACACTTAGGGTTCTAAAACAAAGATTCTTATGCCTTATAAAAAATATTTACATATACATATAAAAAAATCCTCTAATTAAGCTGGGCATTTGTGCCTTATAAAGCATAACTATTCACGCCTAAAAGTGGTTCATATAAATAAAAGTTCTTAGTTTTGTGACCTTGTTTGCTCGAGTCCTAAGTTCTTGGGGTGTTTTCCTCACCCGGTGTCCTAAATAGTCTGGTTTGGGAGTCACCGACTAAGGCTTGTTACATAGGGGAATTAGAAAGCCTAATGGAACTAAGGGATATTACCGCCATAAATTAAAAAAAATAAGGCATAAAAGTTAGAGTTGAAGAATCTTGAGCCAAATTTTCACGGTCACAAGATGCATATGACTTAGGGTAAAATAATAGATTAGATGAGAAATACAATTTTAATTCTTACCTTGATTGAAACAAGTTTTTTGAATAAGGACTAAGTTTAGGAATAACTAGGTTTTGATAATCCTATGACTTATAGATTACTTAAATTTTACATTAATACTTCAAATATTTTTTTCCTTTCAAAATGCGTTTTCAAAAAATACTACAATTCATTTCTTTTTCTTCATGAATTTTGTGGGTGCAATCTACTGAAAACCCTCACGAGACAAAACTCGTCATCTAGAGGTAATCTAGAGGTTTAACGGCTTGTTATACGTACTAAGTGCAACTGTGATTTCTATGAAATAAGTTAGTTTGGTCAGTTTAGTTTTTCTTTTCTCTTTGTTTTGCCCGAGGGCGAGCAAAAGATAAGTGTGGGAGTATGTTTGGACACATATATTACATAAATATTATTACAGTCCTACATATTTTTGTATATGAATATTGCAATAACTTGTCTTATTGTCCTAATTCATACAGGGTATGATAGGGAGAAGATAATCATGAAATTTATCCAATTAAATTCAAAAGTTCAAAGAAAAGGGATTGATTCAAATCCAAAGATTCTACAACTATCTTATCTGAAAACTGAATATATCAGATAAGATAATATTATCTAATTTCAAGAAAAAAATGGATTGTTTAAAAACCCTATTAGTTTTACTGAAGATAAATAGATATCTTATCATTTTAGAAGACAAACTGAAAATCCAAGAGGATAAATGGATAGAGAGAAGATCAACGGCTGAGATGATGAGCAATTTAGATTCAGGCTGGATATAGTTTAGCATTTTAATTATAACTTTCGCTACCGAAACTCAAATCTGATTTCAAGATGCTACAGAAAGAAGACTCAATGGGCTACAATTCTTCTGTTGATCACTCTTTCCAATTTTATCATTTGTAAGTGATATTTAGCATTATCACGCCTACAAGTTGTAGATCAGAATTGAATTTCTGGATAAACCAAATTAAATTTGGAGACAAATGGGAGAATTCAAATTCAAAAATATCCAGCTCTTTCTATCTTCATACGCTTTCTATCCCTATGATTTTCTCCTATAAATACCCCAATACCTCCGAAGGCAAAGAGCACCATCTCAGAGAGAGAGTTTTAGTTTAGTTTTTCTTTTCTTCTTCAATGTAATTTTTATTTTTTTATTTTCTTTAGGTTAGAGAAAGTTACATGAGAAAAGAGAGGTAAAATTATTGTAAAGTGATATTATTGTAATTCTTTTTTAAGAGACTTATATTGAAGGTGATATCAATGGAGTTTTCTCACTTTTTTCATCGTACTCAATCTGGACAAGCACCATGTTCAAGTTACTCTTTCTATTTGCTTTGCTTTACTTCATACTGAGGGAAGCCTTTCTTATGATTCAACGGTAGAGGTAAGTACTCTTTTTGTTTTCTTTTTCAGTTCATTAGTTTAGAGTTATAATTTTTTAGTCTTTCCTTTTTTATAAATAAATAACAACACCTCAATCTCTTCTTCTACCATCTCCTTCTTAACTTAACATAATAATTTTTTTTCCTTTTATCAAAATTGAGAAGATAAAATATTAACTAGTTTCGATAAATTAAAGAGAGAAACTTACACAACGCTTCCATCGTTGTCCCTCCCTATGGATCACGACCCATTAGCCCTAAGCTATACGGTAGAATTGAGGACCAAGCACTGTTCTAAATTTCTGTATTTTTTGTGCAGGTTTGGCTCGATCAGTTTGCTATCTCTTTAATAGAACGCCTTCGTCTGTGATAGGAGGTAAAACTCCTGTGAAAGTTTGGTCGGGAAGAGTTGCTCACTTCGGGTGTTTGATTGTCCAGTCTATTATTATGTCAGAAGACAAGTTGGACCTGAGGGCAAGAAAAGGGGTGTTCGTAGGATTCAAGAAAGACGTAAAATGTTACAAAATTTAAGATCCAAAGGACAAGAAGTTTATCTTAAGCAGAGATGTCACGTTTGACGAGGATCCAATGATGAAGCCTACAGACTTTCAGTAGGTGGAAAGTAAGATGACCGATAGGATATCGCAGCTGGTAGAGAGTGATACTACTTCACCGTCTCTCGAAAATCAGTATCATTTGAGATCATACCCGCGGTGATACAGGTGGTGATCAGGTAGCCGATCAGGATGTTGATGAGATACAGGTTATGGGTGATGTCCAAGAATTCATTGCAATTGGAAGAGCCCAGAGAATGCAGTAAGCCCAGTTGGCTCACTACTAACACGATCCCATCTATATATAGGGAAGCTGAAATCAGTTCAGAATCCAAGATATGAAAGGATGCCATGATAAAGAGATGAGGTTTCTACACAAGAATGACACTTGGGAACTGTCAGAGTTTCCCAAGGGAAAGAAGGCAATCAGTTGTAAGTGTATTTGCAAAGAAATAGGGATTTCTCGATGGTGATACTGTACGCTACAAAAGCCAAATTGGTAGTTAAAGGCTAGCGCAACGAGAAGATATTGACTACAATGTGGTATTCTCACCCGTTGTGAAGCACTCATCTACTCGAATTTTGTTGACACTGGTGGCACAATATGAGTTGGAGTTTGATCTGCTCGACATGAAGACCGTCTTTATCCATGACAATCTTGAAGAGGAGATCTATATATCTCAGCCGACGGGGTTCAAAACTGTAGGAAAGGAACATATGGTATGCAAGTTGAAGAAATTACTTTATGGATTAAAACAATAACCAAGGCAGTGGTATAAGCATTTCGATAGCTTCATACGTGGTAAGAGGTACACACGAAACCATTATGACCCATGTGTGTACTATAACAAGCTATCGAGTGGAGAGTACATCTAACTATTGTTGTATGTGGACGATATGCTTATTGCTTCTAAGCACAGATCTGCAATTGACAAACTGAAAAAGGACTTATTTTTCGAATCTGATATGAAAAATCTGGGTGAATGAAGAAGGTGCTAGGCATGAAGATTGAGCAAGAGCAGAAAAGTGGCAAGGGTAGCTTGATGAAAAGGGGGTATTTGAAGAAGGTACTTCAGAAATTTAACAACATCGGCGATACGAGTCTGTAAGTACACTATTGGCTCCTCATTTCAAGCTAAAAGCTACTATGTCTCCTACTTCTGTTGAAGAGCGTGAGTATATGACTCACGTACTCTATGCTAGTGTGGTTGATAGTTTAATGTATGTAATGGTGTGTACAAGGTCCGATATGTCACAAGCTGTCTCAATGGTTAGTAGATACATGTACGATCTCGGTAGGGATTATTGGGAGACAGTAAAGTGAATTCTACGGTACATCAAAGTTACCATAGACGTTGATTTGGTATTTAAGAAGGAATTTACATGTAAGTAGGAGTATATCAGATACGTTGATTCTGACTACGCAGAAGATCTCGACAAATGCCGGTCTATAACAGGATATGTGTTTACATTGTCCTAAGCATCGGTGAGTTGGCGCTTTACTCTACAGTCTACTGTCACATTGTTTACTACGGAGGCCGAGTATATGACCATGACAGAGGCTATGAAGGAGGTAATTTGGCTTTAAGGGTTGCTGGATGACTGGAATTGATGAGGATCTCTTGAAGATCAACTGTGATAGCATGAATGCTATCTATTTGGCAAAGAACCTAGTGTATCATGCAAGGACGAAACACATCGATGTTAGATTCCACTTTATACGGGAGATTCTTGATGAGGTGACATTGAGTTACAAAAGATTCAGCGAATGAGAATCCCGCCGATATGCTTACCAAGGTTGTTCCGGGAGTAAAGTATGCACATATCAAAGAGTTACTCCATATCCTTCAAGTTGCTTGAGCTCGATGGAGCTCGTTTGGATGAACTACAGATGACTTGATCCCCTAGGTCGGGGGTACGTAGGCCACCACATTGGTGAAGCCCGATGAAGTCAACATGGTGCTATGTTGTGTTCGACTCATATTGAGAAATCTTCACCGAGGTGGAGAATTATAGGGAGAAAGTGTAAACTCTTATTAGTAGAGTTTTTAACTCATTGAAGAAGATAGCGCAGAGATTAGAGTTCAATGGTGTAAAGTAGAAGACCAGACGTAGCCGAAGACAGAGGGTCGGTGGACCGGCCATTCCACGGCCAAAAGCGTGCATGAGAAGAATGGATGGTAGCGGTCCACTGCCCGATCGACCGCCTAGAGGAGTTTCTCAGCAAATACAGGCCCAGTTGACTGCCCGGTCGACCGGCCATAAGGCCAAATTAGCTCTACACAGAGCGCGATTGACCACACAGAGAAGCTTCTCAGCAAATACAGGCCCGGTCGCTCGCCCGGTCGACCAGCCAGAAGGCCAAACTGGCTGTGTACAGAGAGTGATTGACCGCTGATCGTCCGCACAGAGAGCAGTTTCGACACTGCACAAATCATGGTCGACCGCATGACGGGTCTGTGCAGTTGTCTAATATGTTTCTGACTTCGTTTCGATCCGTTTTTTAGATCCGTTGATTTTCTTTTCTTCAAATATTCTCTGGCCATATAAAGAGGGGTATTGCCCTCATTATTTGTATCCTATAATTGATTGATTACTCTCTCCTCTTCTGCCCTAAGGATGTAGGCAATTGCCAAACCTCGTCAAATTTTTGTTCTCTCTCTTCTTTTCTTTTTTGTTTGTTCGTACAATTGGCGACTAGTCTCTGGTGTTTCTGCAATCCTCTATTGCTTGGGTTCCTCGAATTCCAATTGGAGTTATATGCCTCTTGTTGAATTCAAACAATGATTTTATCTCTTTTATTTAACACCACAAAGGCAATTTAAAAAAAAATCATGTTGCCTTCTCAACCAGAAATAGAGAAAAATGCAGGGTTCTATCCGAAGAAAAGAATTCAACCAGAGGCTATTTGTTTGCTTTAAAAGTGGGTGAAACTGAGTTTTTTTTCCCTTCTAACAAGTGAGCCTCCGTGAGTTTTCTCTCACCTCCATTCTATTTGTTTACTGTGAAAAATTGAGATGAAAAATTAAATGAACCTCACGTTTCACCTCAATTTTTTTAACACTACAGTACTATATTAAAATTTTGAGATAAAATCTCAAAAAAAATGCTCGAACTGAAACATGAGGCTCACCGATTTTTTCTCCATTTGTTTTGCAATAATCAAACATGTCGTAAGCAATAATGTCCAAGCTGTTCGCATAAACAACCCGACACAAGCACCAGCAATAATGTCCAAGCAGTTCACATAAACACCCGTAACATACACTTATTTATAAAATGCCACTTGTTTTGTCGGCTTCTGCCCACCAAAATCTCCTTTTTCCCGCAGAAAGTGGGACAAAAGGCGAATGACTTCATCTTTGTTTGGGTGCCTGTGCTTTCGGGCGGTCATAAATAGCCAAGCAGTAGTCTTCCCAAAACCTACATTTAACCCCCTCTACTTCTGGATAAATTACAGGGGAGCCACTAAAGTCGGTAGAAAGCAGCTATTTTTTGAATTATTTAATTTTAATTCTTTTAATGGATGGTCCAATTAATTCCAAGTATTTTATACGCAAGGGGCTGACACAGACCCGGAGCTCTCCTCAGAATTTGGTTTCTTGTTTACGGCTGCAAGAGAGGTTAATCAAGTGTGTGTTGTTTAGTGTGTACTGTTCTTACTTTTGAGGTTGAGGGTTTGTGCTGGCTTTTATTCTTATCTTGACTGATGTGAGTTGGGAGCTCTAGATTTGGGATGCTGTCATGGGTTAGGGTATTTGTTTTTGTGGGTTTCGATGAGGGTAGATTCCTTGTGGGCAATTATTACAAGTGATTATCATATCTTATAAAATTAAACAATATCTTCAAATAAAATAATTAATCATAATTAGTATTTTTTATGCAACCGTTAAAAAATCACATAGTTTAGTGTACTTGTGCGAGAATAATATATATATGATCCTTGATGTGTTACCGGATTGAACATCAACCGGTCTTGAAATTTCATGTTTACTAGAAGTAGTGTTACTATTGTTAGAATACACATGTAATATACTTAACTTTCACCTTTTAACTCTCATCTTATTATATTTATATTCTAACAAGTATGATGAGAACATCATAATGTAATTCTAAATATTTCACATAGTTGTCGGTGAAGTATTAGTACAAGCCCTCGCTAAGGATCGTGATAAAGATATAAATATTTTTAGTGGATGTTTATTTTTCTCCGATTTTCCCCTTTTTCTTTTGGATTAATAAATCACACGGGTATTTTCCTTCAATATAGACCCACAATTTTAAGATAATAAAGATAGGATAAAATAACAAATAACATGAAAAATATAAAGTTAATTTTATTGATTAGGTTGATTTAGATCCCAACTTTTATTTCCACCATAAACGAGAAGGTAAAAAACGCAAGAGAGTCAATTATGGTTGAATGCAACTCCAAGCAGTCAAACACATGTTCTCTATTTCAAACGGAAATCAAACACAGTTGAATGCACAAATTTGAAATTGAAAGAAAATTTCTCTAAACATGTTAGTAGCCTGTTTTGATCTCCCTCATTACAAACAATCCTTCGCCAGTATTTTTGTACCATAATTATCATATGGATCACATATCATTTTGTTGGGTATATCGTAAAAAGTGAACAAGACACAAATGTTTTGATGTTTTGACTTGAGAAAAAGAAATTTGATATTGATTTGTTAGCTTTTTCTCTTCTTTTGATAGAAATATTGATTTGTTACTTGAATGAATCGAGCTATTTCTATTATGTACTGTTCATATTAGTGGACTGGCTAATAGTCTTGTTCAACTTCCATCAAAGCATAAAAAAAATGAAAGATATTCATAGATTTGAAAAGTTAGGCATTACCATAAAAGGCTTTGTTAGTGACAAAATCAGAGTCAAATCAGCATTTGCCACTATAAACTGTAGACGAAACATAATTTTGGAAGCATTTTTTGAACACTGCTCTATTGCGAACCCCAAATTGCATCATAGAAATATTTAAAAACTTAAAGTTATATGTATAAGTTTTAAAGTTAATGTGTAGGCTTTCTATTTGACATCCAAGGTACCAAGAATCCCTAGCACGTGTGAGATTTGGATTTGAATTTTCTCTGCTGCCAAATTTAGTAGTAGACTGTCTATGTCTACTTTTTAAAGCGCAAACTGTCTACTAAAATCTACATGATTGGGATTCATTTCAAAATAACAACCATCATAATCTCATAAATTACACTCGTCCATGCTTTTGACTCGAAACAAATTGTAATTATTCATAAAATGATAGACATTGTTTAAAGAAATGGATTGTCCACTACTTATTGACAACGGGAAGATCCGAATCCGATTCAAGCTGCATCTCTAAACACCTAGATAATAGACCCCACCTATTCAGAAATACAAAAAAAAGTTGAAAATTATGTAAAATTAAATATCTAGGCGCTTTCTATGACATTGTTGGTAACAGAGATAGTTTAGCCTATGGTTTAATTTGAAACTGTCAATCGGTGTTTCACAAGTATGCTTCAAAAACTTTATGTCCTGTTTAGCTCTGAATTCTTCTTTCTTTCTTTCTTTCTTCCTTTCCTTTCCTTTTTTTTTTGTGTGACTATTTTTGGTTGTTTGTTGTGGATAACATCTCTGTACTTCTACTTAACTCCAATATATCATGATTTTTCTACAGTTTAATGGGGCTAGGTTTTCTATCCAAAGATATCACTTCCTCTCAAACTTGGTTTTTAAAACCATTAAACACATCTTTACTTAAATCTTAATTATCTTTCTTTTATTATTATTTAAAGTGTATGGTTATCTGATTACTAAATATGATGTTAAGATAAAAGGACACTAACCATCAAATTCTATTTGTTTCCTCCTATTCAATTCTCTGTCTAATAGTGTATGTATATTTTAAGCTTGTAACATCGAATATGTGGCATATATTTTATCCTTCCACCTTTCAAATCAATGGCCCAGTGTTGATGACCCGACAACATGGAGATTATCTTATAAATTGTTTTCTCTAGTGAAACCTTTTTTAGAGAGAGAGAGAGTAAGAGTTTTTTTTTTTTTAATTTTTTTCTTCTTTTCTCCCATCTCGTTAGCTTAGCTAAAAGGTCTTATTTGTCCGAAAAGATAATGGAAACTCTTTTTTTTTTCTTGACATTACAGGTCTCACACTTTTTTCTTTCCTTCTCTCTGTTTGTTTGCTGTGAAAAACTGAGGTGGAGAAAACTCAGCCTCCACCTCAGCTTATCAGCTAAATAATGCATTATCAAATTTCAGATTCTGCTCTGAAAACACCCGAAATCTGACATGTGAAGGCCACCTGATTTTTCTTACTTTGTTCTCTAAAAGCCAAACGACCCCTGAGAGAAAACTACGAACTATGAGAATGACATCTTGCCTGCTGCTGCTCTTGAACAAAATACAATTTTGACGAGTAAAACAAATACGATTTTGAGAGTAAGACTACGAATTCGTATTTTGCTTGATGACATCATTATATTGTTATCATGATGTAATGCTAAAGTAAGATACTAATAGAATAGCTTCTTATGACTTGGATCCTATACACACTTAGGTCTTAAGTAGCATAAAATTATGAAGCTCATGTATATCATTATCATACTCTTTTGTGCACCAATTCCCATTTTTGTGTCTCGCCAAGCAAGCAACGTCCTTATCACGCATAACATATAACATGTGTAATTAGGACAAAACCTTTCGATTGTAGCCCATAATTGTAATTAGTGTGCCCCAAAAAGTGAATAATAATTCCTTTGGTCCTAAAAGAGTGTAGCGAGCGGGAAGAATTAATATACCGGCAGTTTTGTCGTGTAGTAGTACCGAAAAGAGAAAAGACAGCGGGATGTTGGCGGGGCATCAAACAGTGACCCTTCATTTGTATTGGCAATTTTGAGTGGGGTCCATTTCCGGCACCCATATAATACCCAAAAAATGAAAGAGCCCAAGAGTAATTTTCAAGCGACAAAAGAAAAAAAATAAAAATGATAAAATCCATTTGAGATTAGATCATTTTTCTATACACACACAAAAAAAAAAATTTGTTGAGAAATATTTTGACAATAAATTAAAAGTTAGTATTTATGCATGATCAAAATAATTGATGAAGTTCGAGTATTAACATAATAATAATAAACACTTATCATCTCCTTACTCTTTGGGGTTGGTTTTTCTTCTGTTCCACTTTGATAAAAATGTTACAATTTTTAATTATTTCCTTTTTTAACGAGATTAAAATTTTGTGATATAGTCTAGTTTTTAGCTCCGGCCCCCAGTCAAACCGGTTTTGCAACTCCGATTTAGTTTAGGCATGGTCTCGTTCACACCACCATTATTTTAGTAGACCCCACTATTAACACAACAAAATCTAAGGGAAATTAATGAGCCTGTTACAGTTCATTATGCTTGGTAGCAAATCCTTCACGATAACAAGAAAAGCACATACTTTTCTTGCATTATACCTCACATTCTTACTATGATTTCTTCTGGGGCAGGTATACTGAGGGGAAAAAGATGCGACTAGGTCCACTCTTTCAGGTTGAACAAGCACGTGACGAGTCGTGACACGGATGACAGGCTCTACTCCAGGAGACATATGTTTTGGCATTTTGAGATCTTCACGATTTTTTTTTTTGTGTGTGTTTTTATTGCTCCTTTGTGTTGCGGGGATTTGTTCTTCTATAATCTGTGTTTGTTTTTTTTTGTTTTTATTGCTCATTTGTGTTGTTTTTCAGAACCGTCATGCAGAGTTGCAGATTATGGCTTTTGATGATGTAATTCCATGTGGTGATGTTTTGTGATTGTTTTTAGAACTGTCATAATTTTTAAAGACATGTTGCTTACTATGTTTGTATTTCATTATATCTCATTAATAAAGCTGGGAGAACTTTTCACTTTTACTTTTAAACAAAAAAAAAGCACATGCCAGAAGAAGAGTAGCCACCAGTGCTTCAAGTGCGTCACCCATTGAGACACTGCTGGTGTGTGCGCGCGCGTGTGGAGCGCCACAAGCAAGTGAGAAAGGAGAAGAGAGAGCAAAAGGAGAAGAGAGAGAGAGAGAGAGAGAGAGAGAGAGAGAGCAAAATGAGAGAGAGCACAAAACAAGACAAAATTTGTATGAGAATAATCCTGACCTCTGCTTGTCGAAATTGACAAAATTTGCAGCGGACTCCTCCCCTTTGGTCCTTTGAGATGATGATTGGGAGGCTAAAAGGCCAGGGATATGGGTTGATGGTTTGATCCTGAAAAAGGCCAGAGATATGGGTTGATGGGTTTGTTCCCATGTTAACTATTAAAATATATCGAAGGAAAAATGTATAGTAAAACTGTTGGGAATTTAACTTGTTTTCAAGAAAGAGATGATGCTCTAAAAAAATCCAATCGAATTGGAGAAGAAAGAAGACTTGAAAAAAAAATAAATTCAGAAGAAAAAGTGCGGCAATCGGCATAACTGTCGCTGAACACAGAAAGCTGTCGATATGTCATGTCGACAACAAGTAACAGAAAGTAAAGAGGCACCGCGACCTGGCGCGTTCATATTTCTTTTCTAGTGGAGTTCGAATAGGAATCAGTTCATATTCAATGAATTTAATTTTAAAGCTTAAAGGGTTTAGAATTTTTCTAAATCAAGAAAATTTACTCCTACAAGGATTAATTAGGCTCTTCTAGTATCTGAAGACCGAGATCATCTCATATTTAAATAGAGTTTGTATTGTAAAACTCTATAATAAGAATTATAACCTAGTGCATTGTAATATAGAATGTGAAGAGGAAACCAAGAAAGAGAGAGGAAGGTGATGGTGCATAAAGAGAAGATATATTTTTATAATCTTGTGTGATTCAAGGAGAAACTGAATACTCTTGCGAGAATTAAGGAGAAGGTTAGATCCCTTGTACCAAGTTTATTAATAAAACAATTTCAAGTTCTCTCTGTGGACGTAGGCCAAGTTTGGCCGAAACCACGTTAAATCCTCATGTTCTTTTCTACTTTTTAATTTGGTATTGCTAATTTTCTATACAATAGATTTCTTTTGCAAGAATTACTTATTGTCACGGTTTCGCAACGTCGATCACAGTTTTTGGCATTCATAACAGTTGGTGTCGTAACCAGATTGTTGGTATCAACAATTGGTATCATAGCTTTCGTGTCGCAACAATTAGTATCAAAGGTTAAAGGTTGTCGATACGGCGATATGTCAAAAATTGGAATTTCTAGGAAAGTTAGAGGTCGAGAAATCAATGGCAAAGGAAACTTCAATCTATGACAAAAGAGGGTAAAGACGTTGATATAACAAGGCCACAACACCTTGTAAGAAAAGTCAGCAAAACTTGTAGTACATCAGATGAGGATTGGGAGGAGATGGATCTGAAAGCGGCAAGCATGATCCAACTACGTCTCGCAGACGAGGTCATGCACAAATAGATAAAGAAATGAGTGTTGGTTTATGTTCAAGATTAGATACAATGTATATGACAAAGAGCCTATCCAACAAGTTGTACTTGAAGAAACTATTATATAAGTAACGCATGAAAGAAGGGACAACGGTGTTGGAGCATCTGAACTTCTTCAATAAAGTCATCAGCGAGCTACTAACTGTTGATATTAAGATCGACGAGGATGATAAGACGTTAATACTTCTCAGTTCGCTTTCGGAGTCATACGATTACATCATAATCATCATGCTTTACAGTAAGAAACTCTCATCTTAGAAGAGATCACGTCAATCCTCTTATCTAATGAATAAAAAAAAAAGATCAAATTAAGTTGAACATAAGGATCAGGTTGTGGTCATGGGAAGGAAATGAAGAGAAGGAAAGAAAAGTCTGGTTCGTCAAAAGCATGTCACTTTTGTCATAGGGATGGTCACTGCAAGAAGGACTGCAAGTATCAGTTAGAGTTTTTGAAGAAGAAGGGGCAAGCTGCGGAGGCAGACATAATAGTGGGTGTATCGGACACTAATATATTAATGGCTTCTTACATTGAAGACAACACTTTTCAAGATAAACGCTGGATATTTGATTTTGATAGTGCAGTTCATGTATTCTCAGAAGGAGTTATTCAACTATTTAGTTGCAAAGGAGGAAGGGAATGTCGAAATGGTGGATGACTCTGTTTGCGAGGTCCTCGGCACTGGGACAATTAATGTTACATGTAAAAATGGAATGGTGCGTACTCTGGATATAGTCCGGTATATTCCAGAGGCACGGTACAATCTAATATTCATAAGAGTGCGCGATGAAGAAGAATGCCAGATCCAAATGTAATAAGGTGTCATCACGGTTTTGCCAAGGAGATAGGATAATCTTGAAAGGAGAAAACTGTGAAGAAATATTTTAAGAAGAGATGATGGTCCAAGAAGATCCAATCGAAGTGGAGAAGAAAGAAAACTTGAAAAAAGCATATCAAGAAGTTTTGTGTGGCAGTCGACAAGTCTGTCGACTGCATACAAAGCGCTATCGATAAGCCTGTCGACAACATTTAACAGAGAAGAACCCAGTTGCAGATTTTCAACAGGCTTTCAAGCCGTTCGATTGGCCTGAGAAGGATGTCGACAGTCTGAGGCCTAAAACAACATTCTTTTTCATTTTTGCATGCGTTCAGATTTCTTTTTCTCGTGGAGTTTGAATAGGAATCAGTTCCTATTCAATGAAGATTTGTTTCTAAAATTTAAAGAGTTTAGAATTATTCTAAAACAAAGAAATCAACTCTTAAAAGGATTGATTAAGTTGTTCAAGCATCCGACGGTCAAGATCATCTTATAATTCGAATAGAGTTTGTATTATAAATTCTATAAATAAATGTTATATCTAGCACATTGAAACACGAAAGGTAGAGAGGAAGCCAAGAAAGAGCGAGAAAGGTGACGGTGCATAGAGAGTGTATATTCTTATAACCTTGTGAGATTTAAGAGAAGAGTGAATACTCTATTGAGAATCAAGGGGAAGGTTAGATCTCTTATGCCAAGTTTATTAATAAAATTTTCTCAAGTTCTCTCCCCGTAAACGTATGTCAAGTTTGGGTCGAATCACGTTAAATTCTCATGTTCTTTTGTACTATTTTGTCTTGGTATTGCTAATTTGTTTTTTACAATAGTTTTCTTTTACAAGTGTTACATATTGTCATGGTTTTGCAATGTAAATCACAGTCCTTGGCGTGCACAACATGTCATAACCCGATTGTTATTCACAACAACTGGTATTATAGCTATCGTGCTCAACACTCAATTCTTCGTTTCTCAAATAAACACCTTTTAGTAAAAGAAAAAAGGCTAAGCAAATAGATTCCATACTTAACTCGAGGAGTAGAATTTCCTTAACTATGTTATGTCCGAATGATTCACTTATTACTCTTAAGTAGAGATTGCAATTTAAACTAATTATCTAGAATAATTTTTCTTTAACGAGGAATAAGTTCTAAAGGTTTTTTAGACCACTGTTTCTAAATCTTCTTATGCAGTATCACCTATATGAAAGGGTGGCTACTTGGGCGAATTAAATGGCTCCCTTGAGAGAGAGAGAAGTTTTACTTGTTATGGTAACATACAAAATTTTCCAGTATATAGATGGTTCGAATAAAGGTGAGAAGTACTCACATAAGCCTTTTTTGCGGTCAAAAATGTTGCCGACAATCTTTTCTATGGCAAGCAAATCTGCGGATACTTAGAAATTGAGAACAGTATCTTTTACATACAAGAGGGAGAAGTTATAGCTTTGCAAAATGTGCATTTGACAATGGGGTTTACTTGAGCAAGTTTATTGCTTTGGAAAGAGATAAGTTGGTCCAAATATTGGTGATAGCTGTAAGTTAGAGATGGAAGCTTATATCGTCAAGTAAACTGCTTTTACAACTGTTTTTTTTGGACAAAAGCTTTTACTACTGTTATTAGACATTACCCTTGTAATAAGGAAGCAAGCAATAGACTAGCACTTAGCTTTAAAAAACAAAAGGAAAAATAAATAAATATTATACTTTAGAAGAACGTAAAATCCAATGAGATGAATAAAATCGATGAGTTCAGACTGAAATTATATGTGAGAATGAATCCTGAAAATAACATTTTAAATATAGGCGTCAAATGGACTCTAGCCATTCATTTTCTTTGCTATTTTCTTGTCCTTGCTTTGCCATGATATACCTTTGTATTAGAACTTCCTATAACTTAGTTCCTCTGTCGTAGTGCTTATTATTTTCATTATCCCTATTTTTTCTTGGACTTGCCATTTTTCTGAGGCTTCATATTTCCTGTTAGCATTGTACATATAAGGACTTTGATCAATTCAACTAGTTAAGTTATGACTATCTTAGGGGAATATGTATGTGCATTCTTTGGACTGATCAACGGATTACGCTTGCCATATGCCGAATGTATGACTATCTTAGGGGAATATGTACACAATCCTTGAAGTGAACTGAATTGTGTCGCCATATCAGAATGTATGATTATCTTAGTGGAATATGTACGTATATTCTTTGAACTGAGGGGAATAGGGTTGGCGTATTCAGAATGTATGACTATCTTAGGGGAATATTTGCATACATTCTTTGAACTGAGCTGATTTGCTTTGCCATATTCGGGATGTATGACTATCTTAGGGGTATGTACATTCTATAACTGAACTGAATAATCTTGCCATATTCGGAATGTATGACTACCTACGTGTACATACATTGAACTGATTTGAATAGGATCCCCCTCCTCTTTCAAGTGAACTTAAGTGTGTAAGTTGTTACATAAACTAGTTAAAGTGGATTTTATTTATTTATTTATTTCTTTAGTGGAGTGAAGAACTGGTTTGATTAAGAGAACTTGAGTTAAAGGGCTAAGTTATTGGAGGTCTCATGTTGAAGATCGGGAATAACCTTTGTTGAAAAGAAAAAATAATGAAAGAAATAATATGTAAAAATGTAAGGAGTTCTAGTCAAGAGATAAGTACTTTTATCTCTTCAAAGTGGAAAAAAGGAGATATTTCTCCAAACGATTTCGAGTTTTTTAAGTACTTTTTCCTTTGAGAAATGAGCTCTAGAATTTCTTTGTTAACGAGTTAGTTGAGAAATCCATTAAATGAATACAAGTGCCGTTCTGAGAGACTAATGTCATAAAATGTGCCGTAACTATGAACTTTCAAGAGACTTGCGTTATAATAAGCGCAGTTGCTATAAAATTTCTCAAGACCATGAAGGCACAGCTCCAAACCATATAATAATAAACTTTCTAGTGCTAGAAAAATAGTTCCTGTAAAAATTTCAGGAAGAAATTAACTACCTGCGGTCACCTGAGAATTCTGATGGCAGCATCAAACCAAGGAATTTATTGTCAATTGGAAGCCTGCTAGCATGTAATTAACTCCTTCATTTCTAGTCAATAAAAAGAAAATTAAATCCTTTATGAGAGTAGCTCATCATGCATATTCTCCATTACATATCTCTCACCAAGTTGTATAGTGATTTCCTGCAGAAACTAATCACATCCGATATTCAAGCTAGCCTAAAAGTTCATCCTATATGTACAACTTACACAAATCTTTTTCCCAACGATAAATTCCGAAAACCATAAATATTCCATCTCTGATTCTTCCCACTTTTCATTTCCCTATATGTATCTCTCACTCCCCTCTCCCTCTCCATTAATCATCTTATACTACAAAGAGAACATACACACCTAGAAATATTGGCACATTACTTTCTAATCTCCTCCTGATAATTCCTCTAGCCTTTCACCATGGAAGCTGGCCAACTCGGTAGCACTCAAAAGTTGGCCTGTTTCCATGGTGTTTGATGAGCCCAAGCTCGTACTTAGACAAATTCAAGCGAAGACGATGGAGATAACTAAGAAGGTGAGAAGATCGGAGAGGATGATCCTCGTCGAATATAGCTCGCTCCTTCAAAGTTGGTTTGGCACTCATACTAGTCTCCATCTTCGACTATGTCACCCCTCTCTTTGTCAAGCTTCGGGGTTTCGGCCATCCAGGCAGTGCTAGCAGTCGTCGTTGTCATGGAATATACCGTTGGTTTGCGACGATGTTTGAGAAATTTAGTCGAATTTTTGAACTTGCAAGAGGTAATATAATGTTTTTATGTGTTTTTTTTTTGTTAAGGTGGGACACTAAGCAAAAGTGAAGAGGACTGTTGCAACATTCGTGGGTGGTTCATTAGGCACTGGGCTCATCACATTGCAGCTCTGTGTGGAGACAAGGGGGAGCCCATTTGTTCTAGGCATTTTTGTCTTCCTACTAGGTACACTACTACTTGTCTATATAAATATATGCATGCATTGGGACATACACATAAATGTCTTCATATGTTAGATGTGTGCACATGTGACATTGATGCATATTGCATGCATATGTCTTTAGATGTTTCCCAAAGAGAGAAAATGTCTTTAGATGTTAGATGTGTAGTGCACATATACTTGTATTGATTCATATTGCATGCATATGCGTGGAGAAAATTTCTGCATATACTTAGAGGCATTTCTAGTACTAGGCCGATCCAAAATTAGTAGAAAAGACAATTCTTTTTGATTCAAAATATCTTTTACAACCAATACTGGAATGTGAGCTACACATTCAATAAAGAGAAACTTCACAAAGTCACACGGGTGGTCCACAATTTGAGTAGAAAAAGACATTTCCCCGCTCACATTTATATCTAACATACGTTTCTTATATACATATGGCCATGGCCCATTTAAACATATTGATACTCAAAGAGCCGAAGGACTGGAGAAAAAGGAAAATAGTGTGTTTTGCGAAAAGAGAATGAATATAAAAAAAGAACGACGACGAAATTTATGCGGATCTCAAATGTGCATTTATGCTATTGAATTGTGTTACCTAATAGCCGGGGTCAATAGACCATATAGATATATGGGGCATAGATGAGGGTGATCAAACATAATGAGTTGCAAGTCTATTATCTTAGATCAAATACCAGTGTGGATTTCAGTTTTAATTTGTAAATGTATCTGTATTTGGAAAATCCAATTTTAGTATCAAAATCTAAATCCTCCCAAAAAAAATATATATATATATTAGGACAGCCAATATGGCATGGATGGAGTGTAAATTAAAGTGATAATTTTGATGATGATACTTTTGGCTTGGGCTTTATGTAAGTTAAAAAATTAAATTTGCAGGAATCGGAGAAGAAAACTTTTGAGGAGAAGATGGGCATGCCTTCCCTCCGAGATTACAAGCGTGTTCAATGCAAAGCCCATTGAGGAGAACCTAAACATCTCATCCCATCTCCATTAGTGAATATTCTATTAAGGAATAAGTAGGAGGATAACACCCACCCATCTCATAAAATATGATAGGAAAAAAAAATCACTTGATTGTATAATCTCACTTTAATATTATAAATTTACTTGATTGACATTAAAATTTATAATAAATTGTAGAATTTTAGTACAATTTTAATTTGCAAAAGAGTTATGTATTAAAGGAAGATGATAAACTTTAATATTTGTTTCTAATGAAATATTCTTAGCAGACCTATAATTTTTCAGTTCCTAAATAATTTTTATAATATCCCTTCCTTAAATCTTCATTAAATCTCTTTGTGTGTACATAAATAGATGACGTCTGGCATGTGTTTTCGGATTAAGCATGCAGAAAGTCTCTGATTGTTGTTTTCTTTTCCTCTTCTTTTTTTTCATTTTTATATTTCGGACATGTTTGTTTTGAGAAAAAGGACAAAGAAGTGTAAGTGTGAAAACTTTTTCTCGCTTTCACCATTTGTTTCAACGGTTAAAAGTGAAAATAGGATTTACATTTTCACTTGTACTTTTCCCAATCTCAGTTTTCACGTTCACATCCCCATTTTCTCACTTGCAGGGTTGCTACAATTACTTTTTTAAATTTTTTATATTAAAATATTAATATTTAATATTATGATTAATATTAATTAAAATAATTTAATTTTTATTATTTTAATAAAGGGGATTTCGCTACAACCTGCTATGTCAAATCATAATTAGGTAAAAGTCAGTATCATAATTTTATTCGTTTTAGTCACCTCTATTTTAAGCCAACCAGGTACGTCCATGTGTTAAGCGTAGAAGGGCTCCTCAGTGGCAAAAGACGCAAATTTCCCACAGTAATCGTTTCAGAAAAGCAAACCGCTTCGAAAATGCTGACGGTTGGTACCCTATTTCTGAGAACTGACTAGACTATGATCACAATCATTATAAAAATGCCTCATTTTTTAGGACTGTAATCGTGATCGCAACTCTCACAACCTCACAAAATGTCATGTTTCTATGTTTTTATAGGACTACGACAATGATCGCAGTCTTATAAAAATGTATGTTTTTAGTCTTTAAAGGACTGGACCATGATCGCAGTCCTCATTATTAGGACATATTTCTGAGTCTTTAAAGGACTGCGACCATGATTGCATTCCTCACAAAAATGTCTTGTTTTTTAGTCTTTATTAGGAGCGCGATTATGATTGCAATCCTCACAAAATCACAAATTTTCAACCTATATTGGGACTGGGACAATGATCGCAGTCCTTACAAAATGCCCTAATTTTCAATTAATAAAAGGATTGTGACCATAGTGGCAGTCTTCTAATAAGGACTGCGATCATATTGTTGCAGTCCTTATATAGGATTGCGATCATGAGTCACACTCCTCATATCACATTCGTCATCATCAGCAGACGTCCGTTCACCCTGCATCGAATGATCCCCACTTTTTCCAGATCTAAATACAAATCGATTACAGACTCAAACAAACGCATCGCGAGTACGAGTAAACGAGATCTGCAAAAGGCCACCCCAAAAAATTTGGTCTGGGGCTCTGCCCTTGACCCCGAGAGGGCTCCCCGCCCCGATCCAACCCCCACGGCGACTTGCCGCGCAGGTCAACCTGCGAATTACTCCGCGTCAGAGTCAGGATGAGGGAAGAGCAATGTTTGAGGCGATAAGAAGGATAAAATAAGAAACGAAAATATATAAAGAAGTGGTAGTTGAGAGAATCAATTTATGCTGATGTGGATGAGGCTGTCGTGAATAAATTATAAAGTTGAGTTTCTTTTATAATTATGAAGCAAAAGTAGGTGGCGGTAGCGAAATTTTCTTTCAATAATTTTAAATATTTTTAATAATTTTAAATATTAAAAAATTTTATTATTATTATTTAATAGTAAAAAAATAATATTGGTATGAGGTCTTCAATATTTTAATAATTTTAAATATTTTAATTATTATTACTTTTTATTTAATTTTATTATTATTTAATATTTTAATATTGTATGGTTTTTATTATTAGTTTAAATTTTTATTACTATTTAGTATTTAATTGACAAATTTTATATATTTTAATTTCTTATAGCAGATTTAATTTAATAATATTAAATTATTTAATTATTAAATAGTTAATTTGTGGTCAATTTTTTCACTCACAGTTCCATACCACTAACCAAACACCGTAATACACAATCTACTTTCTCAGTTACACTTTCACATATAACCAAGCATCATAAAGCTTACTCGATAAATCTCAATTTTTCACTTACAATTTTAAATTTCTCATCCTATTTTCACTTGCACCTTTCCTCCCACATTCAACAAAATCATACAGGCCCTTCCTTTTCTTTTTCTTTTCTTTTTTCTTTTTTCTTTGTTTGTACGAAGAAGTGGATTTATCATGTATGAACTGAACATGGCTTCATAAACCAAATGGCTATTTACTGATAAATTCATCGATGAATCAAAGCTTGCTCCTTTGACGTATGGGCCCCCCAACTACGTTGGCTGCAAAAGGGTACTCAATTGGGTGTTTGTTGTGGAACGAAAAAATATGAATATGATATTGTAGATGCATGGCCCAATTATATAGACTAATACGTAGAGTACCATGTGTTTTTCGAAAAAAGTTTGGCTCACCGGCGTTGCTCACCGCCCTCACCACGCGCGGTGAGCCGCCTGATGGGTGGGCCCCACCGCACCGGCACCCCCCCATAAGGGCGGCTCGCAGCGCGCGGTGAGCGCGGTGAGCAACGCCCAGGTGAGACTCGTGTTTTTTTCTATTATGCAGTACGTTTCTCACATGTGATCAGCAAAGTCAATGAGCAAGTACACAATGGAAAAGGGTAGTGATTCGCTCTCTCTCCTGGTTGGCAAAGTACAAGAATTTCTTTCCATCTTTAGACTTGAGAGAAATATTCATGAAAAAGACTCCGAATCTTACCTAATAGCCTTTTCTATTGACTATTGAGAGACATCTAGGATTCTAGATCATTTGATGAGTGAAATGTGATGGATTATAAACTATATTTGTGAATTTTAAAACTACATAAATATGTTTTGAGAATGACATCATTCGAGAAGCATGATGTTAGGTTCCAATGGGCTAATATTATAAGCTTCTGAGCCCACAAACATCAATCAAACAAACATTGAATGTCAAAAAATATTCCTAACTAACATTCCTACAAACTTTAAGCTAGTCACCATCAAAGACCAAGTATATAAGAACAGTGGTTCCAAAGTTTTTTAATGTAAATATTATTGATTATATAACACATACTTATGTGTACATGATTACACATGCTTAATGCTAAGTTCTGCATGTTTATTGTCTTGCATTTCAGTTTTTATAATGCCCTTTTTTTTGGGTATTGTCTCTTGACTGCAAATATGGATGAAAGTTTGAAGATTGATGTAAATTTGACATTTGACTCCTAACATTTGATCAATTTTATTGAAATTTGTAACCCATGCGAATTCAGTCTTAAAGGAAAAGATGTATGATGCATGCTTAGAGGTGACCACGGTTCTGGTACGCCGGTTCCCGGTTCCTCCTTCGGAGGCGGTTCCGGCTCTGTTCTGAAACCAGGTGGATCCAGTTTCGGAACTAGTCAAATCTGATTTTTTTTTTTTGAAATCTGATAAGACGATTTTCCCGATTTTAATTTATATTCAAATATTTTAAAAATAGATTAATTTAAAAATTAAATAATTAAAGTTCCACATAATTATTTTCAATTATTACTAATTTAATATCTAAGAAAATTTAACAAAATAATTAAAAAATAAAAAACAGACTTGTACTTAATCTTTAATAATTAAGTTGCCTACATATCTTCTTTAGGTTTAGAGGAATCAAAGCCAACGTAGTTCTCTTACCTTAATCCATGTACTTTATCTCAATCGCTTCCTCTCATTGCGGTGATCGTTATTTTCATAAATTTTCATTTTGTTCCCGCATGATTTCTTGCTGTCTTAACGTGCTTTTGTCCAATCATCAAGACATGCTGGGCCTCCACTGATTCGAGGGACATACATACCCGAACGGTTTTGATCCAAATACTCTCCCCGTACTGATGCTTACTTCACAACTACTATTGATACCGGCGTTGCTAAAATTTGTTTAACAATAATTGTCATGATTGAAAATTATGTTTAATGCTCCTCCATCATTGCAGGATTGAAAATTTTATATTTTAAAAAATCTTCACTAAACTCAAATGAAGCAGTTAGAAAATATCAAGCTCAGAGTTCGAGGTTGATGAAAATCCTCATGATTTTTTGGCTCTTTGTAATCGTAGTTATTGCTCTCTATTAAATTTAGAGGTATCCTCAACTTTACCAGTCTGATCAAGACGAAAGATATTAATACTTGAACTATAAATTTCACTATATTCATCATATAAATAATATATTATTTTATTTTACTAAATAATCATAAACATATGCATTAAAATTTTAAAATTTCATAATAAGCCTTCAAATAATCATGAACTCATCTAATTTACAACGTTTATAAAAACACATGCAAGTAAATAAACATGTGAAATTATCTAGCCATTTATTTTTCATTGCTTGATACAATAAAATACATTCAAATTATTTTATGTTCTTCTATCGCACCACAAATATTAATACACTATAAAAGAAATGTGTTGTAGGATAATATACCAGATAAGTGTAAATAACATCATTAAATATTTTTTAAGATATCCAAAATAATTTTGCTGCATCCCACTAACAAGGATATAAATTAATATCACTAATATTGTTAGCATTAAAATCACATAATATTTTAAATATTCATAAGTTGAATTCCAACGAGTGGAACATCCCGTTGAAATTGTTTAGGCTATATACCTTTTGATTTACATTATTTCCCAATCTTTCATTACTAATAGATGTGTCCATAAATAGTGAAGGCGTGTGTGATAGAGTTAATATAATTTTTTAATTATTTAAAATCATCTTGCAGACATAAATTTAAAACATTACAAGCACATCTTTGATGAAAAATTTACCCAAATGCAGTTTACAAATTTTCTAATTCAGAGATAGGTGCAGTATTAACAGATGCATTATCAAATCAATTACAAAAATCTTATTAATCAACCATATATTTTACAACTATTTTTATCAATCTATAAATATTATAATAGTATATCTTTCATCAAAAACTCTAAAAGTAATTACTCTTTTTTTAAAATTATATTCACAATCACCTATGACAGGTGATCCCCATATAGAATATTGTTACCAGGATCATTCTATATATCGCTACATATAGATACACGCCCATCAAAAGTGATAAAAAATCAGGTAATTCTTTTTTATTTTTTTATTTTTTATAAAGCTTATGTAATGTGTGTGTGAGTGGTCTTGTCCTAGGTACTCTGTTGCTTGAAAATTTAATGTATTTTTACAATAATGTACAAACCAACTTTTCACTGAAACTGATAGACAAATGTTCAATGGCAACCATTCGATTGCGGCTATTCACACTCACAAAATTTCTTAACATACATATACTTCTGCACCCACAAAATTTTTAAACACCCCCTCACTTTTTCCTAAACTACTTTTACAACTAAGTCAAATTAAAATTTTAAATACCAATTCTGTCATCCCTCTCTCATCAGAAAACTCTCCCCCCCTCTCTCTCACTTCTCTATCTATGCCTCTCAACTTTTCGCTCCCCTCCCTTCGGACACCACCCTCCCCGTCACGTGCATTGGCCCTCCTCGTCTCCTTCATCTTCTTAATGATCTCCTCGGCATCTTCAGGTGACGTCTCAGGCACCAAATATTTAGTTTCGAGGATTTTAGTCGAAATATATGTTTGGATTTTTTAACACTTTTCTGACTGCCATGTCACCAAAGTTCAATTATCAAAAAGGGTATCTCTAAATTGATCTTTTTTTTCTACCCATCACAATCTTAATGACCCATCATTTTTTTATGAAAATGCACCTAGAGAGGGGTAATAGGTGTAGTAGCTAATCTAATGATAAATGATGCGGAATTAAAAACTAATAGCAACATACTATGTACAACCAAAGAGTGTAGCCGAATTTCTCGTGAAGGGCTCTGGACTATCTCCTTTAAATTCCTCTAAATAAGAGTTGGTGCTATATGAAGCTCTCTTGGTTCAACACAAGTATGGCACACAAACATACCAAGATTGTATGAAAATATGATAATATAAGCAATGCAAGATATAAGAGAAATAGAGTTAGAGATAGTGATCAAACGCAAATACCAAGATATGTTTCGAGGTTCAAAGCCACTGCTCACGTCCCCGCCTTCACACAGAAGGATTTTCACTACGTCCACACAGGGCCTCCCACACAGGGAACCTCTACTGAGGAATTTACAATAACAAAGTTAGGAGTACACAACTCCTCTCTCCAACACAACCACCTCTTCACAAGAGGCAAGACACAAAGCGAGAAATAACATAACCTCTACTCAAGAGGTAAGGTACTGAGCCACTCCCCACAATCACCTCTACACAAGAGGGATAACTACAAACTCAAAACACAATCACCTCTATACTAGAGGGATAGACACAAACCAAAGCAAAGAGAAAGTTACATCTTGGTGATCACAATAGACCACAAATAACTTTCTCAAAAATAAGATCCTATAGATAGGATAGAGATGTAGCTCAAGTGTGAGAAAACAAGGTGTTTGAAACATAAATCACAAAGAAAATCTAGAATGAAATAAAAATGAAGATCAAAACAAATTTCCCAAGACTATTTTTTCTTGATTTTCCAACCCTGGAAAACAAATAAAAGATAAATCTTTGGCGCAAAAACTTTTCTAAATTTGCTGCTAAACCACTTAGAAAGATAGAAATTTTGCTCTAAAATTCTTATCAAAACAGCTCAAGAGAGGGCTTATTTATACCTCTTAAAAAATAGATCCGTTGGCAGCCTGAAAAAGCAGATTTGCCTTCCAGTTGACCACCGCTGATCGACATCCCAATGGTCATATTTCTGACCGTTGTGCCTCTGGTCGACCATCCATCGACCGGGCCAAGGCTGTCGGTCGACCTACAACACCCGAGAGTTGGGTGCTTTCAGTCGTCGAACGCGCGGTCGACCGGCCTACTGGGCTGGTCCTTTGTGCACGCCTCGTGCACATCGGTCGACCAGTACGGTCGACCGACACTGTCCGGTCGACCCTCCGGTCGACCGCCATGTGGTCTGCCTGGGAATTATAGGTATAAAAACTTGGTTATTTTAATTCCAATAAATCTCATAATACACATAAATTTCACAAAGATAAGTACTAATTAGATCTTTGAATAATAATATGTGTGACCAAAATCAACACATATTACAAACCATTTGTTCTATTTTTGTGATATTGAATTTAGGCTTTAAAATGAAAACCGTATTTTCCCGAAAATCAAACTTTGAAATGGAGATCTGATTTTTCCCAAACTTGTTAATACAAAAACATGATATTTAAACTCTTTTGAAGCAAATTGTATATGGATATAATCCAATACACATGTACATGATATATCTATATTTTGACATGAAATCCAAAATAGGTTTTGTTTAAATACAAACTCCAAACACATGAAATAGAACCTCAAAATAAAGTTTTTTCAAATATGTGAAGCATATATGCATATAGATGAATCTAATATACATAAAACCATATAAAATTTTTTGATTCTTCTATTCATGAAAACCATATATATGTGAAACTAAATCCAAATCAGTTAAACCGAACCAAAACATTTAAAATTATGTGTGTGTGAACTTGAGCATATCAACACTATCTATCTTTACACAAGATCTAACTAAATACAAACCGAAGTCTTCTTATAGATCCTCATCTTCAAGACCCAATCCAAACACGATCCAAAGAGTTTGACTCCCAACCGAGTGCTAGATGCGATCTTGACGCGCGAGCTCTTGAATCCACATGCGTTCGCTCTAAATCTTCTTTATTGAAGTTAAGCACCTACTAAGATCCTCATCGTAATCTTAATCTATATTAAACACAAGATCATTAGTACTATAACTATATAAGTTAATCATCATCAAAATTAGAGTGATGAGCATTTGGGCCAATAATCTCCCCCTTTTTAATGATTACCAAACTCATCGAGTTATATTGCATGGATTAAAGTTAAGCTTCATAGAAGTTCCCTCTTAACTCATGCATAGCAATAAACCGTAGATATTCAATGAATGCATAAACTAAACACAAACATATATGCATAATACCAAATATTAAGCTGCATATAAAACTCATTAAATTCTTCTCCCCCTTTTATCAATTCATCATAAAGGGGCGAAGACAAACAACAATAAAGATGTATATGCGATATACATTCATGAAAAGGAGAGACGTAAAGTTAGCTCCCCCTGCATGCATGTATTACAAGAGAAGGGATGACTAGTACCCTAACCTACACAAGCATAATATCCAATGTATAAGCGTAGATGTTAAGCTCCTCTCACACATGTACCACATAAAAAAGAGAGTCAAGCCCCTCAATATGAGATACACTCAACATATATTATATATATATATATAGTATATTATATATATATTAATATAGAAGAGAGAGAGAGGAGATGTTAGCTCCCCTTACATTAGGCAATATATATCAAAAAAATTTAAAACCACTTTTTAAACAACTTTTTGATAATATTTAAAAACCACATTTTGAAATTCTTAAGTCCACAAACCAATTTTTGATACTAATGAAATTAAATAGTAGTGACAAAAATAAAAGTTGGTAACCACTTGTAAAAAAATTTTAAGATCCAAATAGTATATTTTGATACCATAGAAGGTAAATATGAAGTACATTTTGATATCAAATAAACATCAATTGAAATACCAATTGAAATCAGTGTATAAGCTTTTAATGATATCAACTGAAATTTGGAATAAAATCAGCTTATCATAAACATAATTTATGCTTTAAGAATGTAAAGATATTGTAAAAACAACCACAATCGAATCATTTATGTGTGTGTATGAAAATACCACTTGAATTGATACTAATTAAAATTTGAATCATACATATATGAAACACATATGAGTATACAAATTAGGATATTCATTAAAATCATGTATATCTCTAGCTATCTCCCTTTCATGCACATGTTTAAATAAATTTTCAATAGGGTATACAAGGCATGGTCGCCCTCCATCCGCCCTTGAAGGTAGAGGTTTTCAAAAATTCTAATTTGAAAATGTTTTAGCATAGTATGAAAAACTCTACCATTTGAAGTAATTAGGAAACTAGTTTAAATAATATTTAAAAAACTACTTAAAATCCTTCAAGAGATGAAACCAAATCATATATCCCATAAAAACATGAAAATCACACAAATAATTGACACTCAAAATCTATAAAGCACATATATGCTCATGAAAACAAAAATTCATGAGTAAATACCAAACATAGGTGTAAGAATCATGTTATCAACAACATCACATGAAATAGGCATGAAGCTCATGAAATTCCTTATAAACATGAAAAACATAGAAAATTATTTTTATCAAAATAATACAACTTCAAGGCATGTGTATGTTTTTGTCTAAATTAGAAGTATACATACATATCCAACACAGGCGAGTCCATATTATAATTTTGCATAAAAAGAAAGTGATTTTAGGATAAACATGTATATCTAATATTTTAGACAATTACATATACATGAAGATAATATATTTTTATGAAAACATGTACAAAAATAGGGAATACAGTTAAATGCAAGAATCATCAAAACTAGGCTATATAAGTACAACTAATGGGTACAAATGAGCAACATAGCACAAATATATAATAAATCAAATGAGACTCACTAGTTGTACAAGTATAAACACAAATTTAATGACAGCTACATCTAAACAAGTAATCAAAAGCAGCAAAAATACAAATATGATCATTAGGGTAAATGCACATGCTTTAGAGATGGATATACACAATAGCTAAACTAAAGTGAGAATACAAAATAATGGTCCATATAAGAAAGGTGTATCTAATATCTACATATGTATATCACAAGTCTAATTAACATGGCATTTAACACAATAATCATGAAAATAAAAACATGCTAAAAGTCTATCGATGAAGTATGTAAACAAAATAAGGAGTTAGAGATAGTTACCAAACTAATAGGAAAAATCTCTAGTCTCCAAACCATAGTGGTCCTCCCACCAACTTTCCTTGAAAGATGCATCCAAAGTGCCACCTTTTAGCTCGGAACGCATCCCCATCAAAGCACCATTCCTCTCATGTCCATGTGAGAGCCAACACCTACATCAAATACAATAGGGTGATTTTGGTACCCATACCTTATTGGGTCTATAGGGGTTAGCACCTTTCCTAATCCAAAAAATTTATTTGCAAAATTTGAAGTATTTAATCTATCATTACAAAACTTTGCAAGGTGGCCCTTTCGTCCATAATGTGTACAGGTGTACACATGAGCATACATAGTATCATGTGTGTGAAGATGAGAAGCAGGTGTATGCCGTGTTTGTGTGCATGTATATGTGTGCATGTTTCTTGCAAAACATGAATTTTAATGTCTTGTGATTCATAGCACATTGGCTCAAAGTGGAGCCCAAATATCTACACTACACTTTTCTTCAAAGTTTTAAATATCATTTTAATTTTTGAAGAAGAAGTGGAGTAACCAACATATTTATTGATAGAAGAAGATGCAATAGGAATATGACAAATGAGCATCAAAATCATTTTCAAAGATTTATTTTCATTTAAGCTATTTTATTTTTCAAGAATTGTTCTCTTTTAAAACACAATAGAGTTTTGAAGGTAAAACCTCATTATTCTTCAAAAACACATCACAATCATTTTTATTCTTTAAAATTTTGTTGTCATTTAGGGCAAGCTCAAGTTGGGTTTCAAAGAGTCCCTTTCACTTGAAATCTCATCCCTCACTTAAAAATCAAATCAAGTTTGAAAACAAATTTTATTTTCTTTTTTTAATTTAAACTTTTCTTTTTCAAAGTTTATATTTTTCTAGCAAGTTTTACAAACTATATATAGTTCTTTCATTTAATGCATCAGCATCTATATAGTCATCCCTGAAGACTAGCATTATCATCTAGTTGATTTCCGAATGTACCTCAGGGATTCATTCCCTTGGACCATGTAGCACGCTTCGTCGGACTCATCTCCACTAGATTCTTTCTCCATAATGTTTGCCATTTGAAGCTTGGGAGGTCAATGTGTTTCACACTGTAAAGTGGAATCACAATGAGAAATCATAGGCAAATATTCTTTACTAGTGATTGCTTTAGTGCATCTAAGGCTTGTGCATTAGCCTCAATAATTTTGGCATTACCAAAATAGGTTATCCTGGTAGTGGCAAGATAGACATGCAAACTAGGGCTTTTAAATAAGCACTCATCTAAAGCTTCCATATATCGATGTTAGAATATCAAACATGGGAGGGGCAGGTGATCCATGAGTGTATAGACTATATCTGTGGCAAATGCAATACAAGATTAGCTAACCAAGATCTCACTCCTAGGTGGTTAAACCTATATAAGGAGCGTAAGCTCTGATACCATTGAAAATATACCTAGAGGGTGGTGAATAGGTGTAGTAGCTAATCTAATGACAAATGATGCGGAATTAAAAATAAATAGCAACATATTATGTGTAACCAAAGAGTGTAGCCGAATTCCCTGTGAATGGCTCTTGACTATCTCCTGTAGATTCTTCTAAATAAGTTGAGGTGTTATATGAAGCTCTCTTGGTTCAACACAATATGGGCACACAGCATATCAGCATGTATGAAATATGATCATATAAAGCAATGCAAGATATAAGAGAGATAGAGTTTAGAGATAGTGGATCAAACGCAAACATAAGATATGTTTCGAGGCTCGAGCCACTGCTCTACGTTCCCGCCTTCATACAGAAGGTTTTCACTACGTCTACACAGAATCTCCCACACAGGAGCCTCCACCGAGGAATTTGCAATCACAAAGTTAGGAGTACACAATCCTCTCTCCACACAACCATCTCTTCACAGAGGCAAGACACAACCTAAAACAACAATCACCTTCACACAAGAGATAAGACACTAAGCGAAATTCCACCACAATCACCTCTACACAAGAGGGATAACTACAAACTCAAACTCAGTCACCTCTATACTAGAGGGATGGGCACAAAGTCAATGCAAAGATAAGTTACAATCTTGGTGATCACATAGACCAAATACTTTTTTCCTACAAAATAAGATCCTATAGATAGGATAGAGATGATAGCTCAAGTGTGAGAAAACGGTGTTTGGAAAACAAATCACAAAGAATACTTGAAAAAAATACTAGAATGAAATAGAAATGAAGATCAAAACTAATTTCCCAAAGACTCTATTCCCCTTGATTTTTCCACCCTGAAAACAAATAAAAGATAAATCTTTTGGCACAAAAACTCTTCTAAAATTTGCTGCAAAATCACTTAGAAAGATAGAAAATTTGCTCTCAAAAACCTTATCAAACAGCCCAAGAGAGGCTTTTTTAGCCTCTCAATAGATCCGTTGGCATCCTGAAAGGCAGATTTTGCCTTCCGGTCGACCTCGTCCGATCGACCGGCTCAACGGTCATATTTCTGACCGTTAGCATCCGTCGACCGCCCGGTTGACCGGGCCAAGACTGTCGTCGACCGCACCGGTCGACCGGCAAGCACCCTAGATTGGGTGCTTTCAGTCGGTCAACCGCACGATCGACTGGCCTACTAGGCTGATCCTTTGTGCACGTCTCGTGCACATCAGTCGACCAGTACGGTCGACCGACCACTGGTCCGGTCGACCGTCCGGTTCGACCGCCAGTGATCTGCCTTGGAATTATAGGTATAGAAACTTGGTTATTTTATTTCAATAAGATCCCATAAATATACAAAAATTTCACAAAAATAAGTTCTAATTAGATCTTTGAATAACAAATATGTTGTGACCAAAATCAACACATATTACAAACCATTTGAAACTATTTTTGTGATTTGAATTTGGCTTTCAAACGAAAATCATATTTTCCGAAAACCAAACTTTGAAATGGAAATCTGATTTTTTTCCAAACTTGTATAAATACAAAAACCACGATATTTAAACTCTTTTGAAGCATATTGTATATAGATATAATCCAATACACATGTACATGATATATCTAGTTTTTGACATGAATCTAAGATAGGTTTTGTTTAAATATAAAACTCCAAAACACATGAAATAGAGCCTTAAAATAAGTTTTTCCAAATATGTGAAGCATATATATATATATATATATATATATATATATATTATATATATTATATATATATATAATATATATATATTGAGAAAAATGTATATCGGCCCGCGGGCTGAGAGTACTCTCTCAGCCTGCGGTGACGTGGCTCGATTTGTCACTCACTGACTTGCAGCCCGCTTTTAGGAGAAGTTAAATTACCAAATACCCCTTATGATAACTTTTCCCTTATTGTTTATTATTATTTTTTCCCCCTTTTATTGCCGCTCTTTTAGGATATAAATTACTTTTCGCCTTATTTCTTTACCTCTTTTTTGTAAGATCTAGTTTCTCCTTTTCAGCGTGGGATAAAATTTTTTTTGAAAATATAAAATCTTTTCAGATCAATCTTTTCAGCCTGCGATAAAATCTACTTTATAGTTTATTTTTTTATATATAATGTAGTCCGTCTTTGGTCGCATTGTACATTTAAACTGCGACCTTAGTCAAAGTCTTTAGTCGCAGTGTACATGGTGAAATGCGACCAGGTCGCAGTGTTGTTATTGATAAAGATGGCCAGCAACTGCAATCTAGGGTGCATTATATGGACTGCGACTTTGGTCGCATTACGTTAAGTAATTAATTTTTTTGAATATATGTAGTCAGAGTCTTGGTCGCATTGTACATTTAAACTGCGATCTTAGCCAAAGTCTTTTGTCGCAGTGTACATGGTTAAATGCGACCAAGGTCGCAGTGTTGTTATTGATAAAGATGGCCAGCAACTGCAATCTAGGGTTGCATTACATGGACTGCGACTTTGGTCGCAGTACGTTAAGTAAGTGTTGTTTTATTAGTTTGTTTTTTTTGATTAAGTCATTTTTTGAATCTAAATGAAAAATGAAAAGTTGTCTGTTGTCTGATGCGACTTGGAGTCAGTCCGTGAGACGCGACCTGTCATAAAGATTTTATGAGATCTTTTAACGTCAAGTCTATGTTGACGAACCCCGCACCATTCGTTGTTTCCCGAAGCGGTTGTCTACGCGTCGGTTCTTCATTGGGTTTAGGCGTTAATGTCTTTTAATGCCAAACTGGCGCTGGCGATTGGAGACCATTAATGCCGATGATTCTGATTAATGACCATTAATTATGGTTATTATGGGCTGCCTATAAATAGGGCTCACCCTCTCCCTTAACAGTCCATAATTAGACTGTTTTCTTTTCGAGAGCAATTGCTCTGAGAATTTTCGTCTTCTCAGAGTCTCTAACAGGGGCCTACCTCATGGATGAAGATGACCCTATTGACGAACTTGATCGATGTTCGTCCACAAGGGAAGAAGTCATAGACCTCATCGTCCAAAGGGAAGAAGTCATGGTCCTCGTCTTTCACAAGGGAAGAAGTCATGATCCCTGACGAGGAGTTAATCCTCACCGAGATCTGCTCTGACTTGATGCACCAGTCAAGCTTGCTGATAACGGATGGTCCAGAGTGGGTATGGCGGCGGGGGATGTGGTGGATATAGTGGTGGGTAGCATACCTTGTGAGGTCTCACTCTCCCTCTCTTACCCCAGAAGTCTCATCGAGGAAACTCCATGCTCACTGGATACCTTCTGGTGAAGAGATGTTCATAAATGAAGATCGTATCCCGGCACTTTGGAGGGTCAGTTGGAATCGGAGGATTCTGCTGCCCCCACCAGACCCTCAGGAGAAATTGCTCTTAGTAGTCACAAGGTCTCTTCTTGGCTCTTTTGATGTTTTGTCTTCTTGGCTACTTTGATGTTTAGTCTTCTTTGTAACACTCATCTTATTGATTCTGTTGCCACCAGACCTCAAGAAGAAGATTGCTCTTAGTCAACAAGGGATTTTTTGATGTTTAGTCTTCTTGGCTACTTTGATGTTTAGTCTTCTTTGTAACACTCAATCTTATTGATTCTGCTGCACCAGACCTCAAGAAGAAGATTGCTCTTAGTCAACAAGGGATTTTTT